>CACSLK010030668.1:2483-15971 GCA_902706635.1 Striga hermonthica | reverse complement strand
GCCGGCCGTCCGGGTACTTTCTCCGGCAGTCCACATATGACTGATCATGTTTTGACTTAAATAACATAATTATGCAATAAGCGTTTAGGACTTGCCAGTTAAAAACTGAAGTTACTCGGAGGGAGCTTATATGGCATCTCCAAGGTCATTTCTCTAAAGAACTTGGACCGAACAACATGAAATCGACATGATCTTGTTATTATAAACTTAACTACATAAAAAGAAGGTAAATAGGGGTATATCCTTCGATTCGGTCGAGGATTGCACGATAATGTGCGTGCGTGTTCGGTGCTCCGCCAATGTCCTTATACTTCCCCTTTGCTTCGGCAATACTTAGATATTTTAGTGTGATTTTCCAAAATATTTTCCTCACTACTTTCCCTCTTTTAGTACGCTGAAGTTGGCTTACATTTTGTGCATGAAATGCTTGGAAAGGACAAACTAGCTTGGTTATTTGTTGTTGGTGAAAACCGTGGGTGAAGGTGGGTCAAAGGAGGTGAAAGATGACCACACCTCCCTTGGTTACAAGTGTCCGAAACGTGGCTGATGTTGGGCGTTCTTTGGCTTAGTCACGGCCGAGGTGTCAAGCATGCACGGGCTTAGTCATCGCCCGTGCGTGCGTGTCGTGCCATGTGTTAAGCTACTAGGTGAATCATCACCACAACTTGCAACCCAAACTCATCTCTTTTACCTTTCCTCACGGCTCAACAAATACTTGGGATTTGGGGTGGCTTAACTTGATCGTTGGGCTTGATGGGACATAAGCGTGCTTAGCGGATACTTAACGTGCGCGCTAATGCGCAATGCGCAATGCGCGGTGATGCGCGTGATGCGAGGTTGTGGGCGTAGGCGTACGCACGGTATGCGGTACGCGTGCATACTTGGTGCACCTTATGT
This sequence comes from Striga hermonthica, assembly GCA_902706635.1. Classification (NCBI taxonomy): domain Eukaryota; kingdom Viridiplantae; phylum Streptophyta; class Magnoliopsida; order Lamiales; family Orobanchaceae; genus Striga; species Striga hermonthica. Next base: position 15,074 of record CACSLK010030668.1, on the reverse strand, counting down.
GCATTCTAGACTTAACTTAACTTATAGCTTCGAACTTAATTCCGAACATGCTTAATCAATAATTTAATCTGGATTAATAATGTCCGTTTATAAAATAAACGGTTCGGAAATTAATTATCGAATTTGACTCGGTTAATAATTAACCGGATAAACTTTTTGACTTAACGTCGAACTTATTTGCTGAAAGTGAATGGAATCGACAAAAGATAATACATCATTATTATTAACAAGAAGTTGGGTTATTACATACGGTCTTCCTGAATCCCATTCTCCCTCTCGACCAAGGCCTCGTCATTGGCCTTGGTCAGGTCGGCTCTCAGCTTCTCGGCTTGCCGGACAGCCGTCTCTTTATCGGAATGGAGTTTGGCAATGACGGCATTGGCAGCCTCGAGCTCTTCTTCCTTGGCCTCGAGCTCCTCGCACTTAGCCGCGTACTTCTCCCCCAAAACCTTGACGTTGGTTTGGGGGAAAGACGCCCCCTCGATCATGGATGGGAGGATGCAGGCGAGAAGCTAAACATAAAAAAAAAAAGAGAAATGATGAATGATGAACGAAATGATAAGACATGTAGAATGTGGACAGAGAACATGAGAACATAGCTTACCCGAGGAATGAGCCGAGCAGCATAGCCGGCCCAACGATAAGGGTTACCATCGGTCTGAGTCCTGTCGTCCTCGGGAAGAGTCGAATGGAGATAGTTAAGAATCTGAATCGGGTCAGGGTTGTCGTAAAGCCGAGAAGGCTGCTGCAGGGTCACAGACTGCACCTTCACAGGCGACGACTGTCCCGCGTCTTTCTCAACCGCCGACTCCTTCCCTTTTTGACGTTTCAAGGTGCTTGGCACCAAGGTCATATCCCTCTGATCCTGGGCCCTTTTTTTGGGAATGGGAACCCGACGGTTGATTCGGCTTAGAGGCCGAGGGAAGCACAACCTTAGACTTTTTGGCGGCATTCGTCTCGACTGCCGCAGCCTGGGAAACTGAACCCGAACCTCCCTCAGGTCCCTTCGGAGAGACGGAGGTAGCTGACTTGTCGGCCGCTTGGGCCTTCTTCTTCTCAAAGCGGGCCAAAGCATTCACTGTCGACATAAAAAGAAATAATCAATACAAAAAATATGATCATACATATACACCAAAAAAAAAAAATCAACACAAAAACGCAAATGGCCAGATGATTAGTGGCAAGTCGAGACATAAACGGATCGCAGAGCTTACGAGGATCACTAAGTCGAGGAATACTCTTGTCGACACAAATCCCACCATGATTGAAAAGGGAGCTATCCTTGGTCAGTCGACGAGCACTCCATACATGCTTATTCAGCTCTTCCAACATACTTGCAAATTGTGAAGAGTCGGGACGCTTACGCTGTTTGTCTTGCTGGATCCACTCGTTCGAGAAAGGGTATTGACCGGGAGCAGGACAGATGAAGAAATACTTCTTTTTCCATTCAGTAATATTGGAGGAGAGGTCGTCGAAAAAAGATACACCCACACGACGACCCAAACAATGGGCATCTTTGCTAAACCTATAGCCATAAAAGTAAAGAAAAAAATCGGGCACAAAACTACCTAACACTATGCGGGTGACGACTATGAAATCCACCATTATTCGAATGGAGTTGGGGGTGAACTGATTTATTGGTATATCATAAAGGTTACTCAACGACAACAACTCATGTTGAATCGGGAAGCGCAGTCCCGACATTATTTGATCAACAAAAAAGGTGAAACAACCGCGGGGAGGACGCCTGAAGTCATCATTTATTATAGGAGCGATCAATTCCCAGTCAGAAGGGAGACCACTGTACTCCCTAAAGCCATCGATTTCGGCTGCAGGGGCATAACAAAAAGGATTAAGAACAGCTAACTTTGCTACAGGACAGGCTAAAGTTACAGGCTCGACTGAAGGAGCTATTATTAATGAATGAACAGGACTTGTTTTTTACACAGGGATATCTAACAATCTAAGAGGGATACCTCGAGGAATTAGGTTAAGTCGAGGGGACCCCGGAGTACGAGAAGTCTCAGGGTCCTCATTTAGTGTACCGGATAGCAACGCTTGGTTATATACATCCCAGTCGATGCCGAAAGATGAGGCAGTGGAATGAACAGAGTTCTCCGGCTCGACATTTAAGCTGGTACTCGGCCCAACGGAGATTATTTGTACAGAGTCAGAACTCGAGTAGTTGTCGATCTCGCGGGTAAGAGATCCAGAAACAGGGTCGGAGTCAGAATTTTAAAAAAAAAAAAGAGAGAGAGAGAATGACAATCAATAGATGTAGATAATTACAACCGCGATCCGACTTCAAAAGAAACGAGTCAATGAAGGAGCTAAGAAAACGTGTGAAGCGACTCGACAGAGGATAAAAAGAAGGGAAGAAACGAGAAAAACATGTCATTCCTGATTCGACTCAACTTGACATATAAATGTCAAGTCGAGGGCTAGTTAATCCGTAAAAGAGCAGAAGAGTCGATTTTTCATATCAAATCGACTAACAACCGAAAACACTTGGGAAAACGAGAACCCCACAATTGGAGATCTAACAGTGGAAAATCGCCAGAAAAATCATCTAAAATATCCCAGAAAATCCAATGAACCTAAGTAGCTCAAGCATATCACCCAGAAAAACAAAAAAGAAAAAAATCACACATAGCAAGAAATCAAAAAGCGAAAGAAGAAACATACACATGATGGTAGTCGGAGAAGTCCTGAAAAACCTGAGAAGAACGCCGGAAAAAGAAAGCGAGCGCCGGAAGCTTTTGATTCTTTTATTGCCGGAGATGAAAAATATTTTGAGAGATCGAATTGCTAAAAGTGAGAAAAGGAAGAGGGCGATGGTATTTATAGGGGAGGAAAGGAAACCCTGGCCCTCAGATCAAAGACAGATCCAACGGTTGAGATGATGCACGAATGCGAAGCGGTGAAGAGAGAGAAAACATCTTGTCAGCCCCAAAACCTTTTTGAATTTTGAAATTCAAAAGAAAATCCGAACTTATCCAGTCAAAGTGGGAATTTAAACAAAAAATCTACTCACAAGTCGAGAGGCGGATGAAGGCGACTGGAAGCAAGGGAATCGGCTGGGAGGAAATCTTATGAGGATTCAATCCCGGATGACCATGTATGGTAAAGCGCAGTATACAAAAACTTATGTTGACTATCCAATCGACAATTACTCTTAAGCTCAGAATCGCTTCGAGTAATTTTTGGGGGGACTAGATGATATAGCCATACTGTAGCATAACGGTTCAAGCATCAGTTACCCGGTCGAAGAGTAGGCATGTGAGTCGGTTTTTGGTAATCGACATCAAGGAATCGACTTCCATGAAGTCGACTCTTCTCTCAAACTTCCTAAAAGCTGTCTTCAGCCCTACAAGCTCCAGATACTTACCCTCCTCAGTCGACTTCCAGAAGTCGACCTCCATAAGTCGACTTCTCCCAGAAGGATGGATAAAATTAACATGACCCATCGACGCTTAAGAAGGACCTAAGTCGACTCGACGGCGTACTAGGTCGACTTAGGATGCCTCGAGACCCTTAGATCTCCGACGACTTTCACATACTTCAACATAGTATAATAAGGTTGTTAAGGATAAGAAGGAATCTGGATGCTGACTAGGAGGTGGATGGAATGCGAAACGACTAGGGTATTTCGGACATTTCACATAAGTCGGCCAGGGTATTGTGGGGACTTCAGGTGAATGTTATACTTCTATATAAAGGAGCTGTGGTAACCCTAAACCCTAACTCCCATTCATTCTCTACTCTCCTCCATTGCTGCTGCTCCCTCAGATCAGCTCTCTTCATCTTTCTCACATACTGACTTGAGCGTCGGAGGCTCTACGTCGGAAACCCCTCCGGCGTTGAGTTCTTGCAGGTACTCTTACGATTCAGCGACGGTTCAAAGGCGGCTAAGGCAGATCTGAGCTCATTCCCATCGGTTCATTCCAGACCTGAGCTTGTTTCCATTGGTTCACTCCAGATCTGAGAAGAGACCCATCAATGGGAATGGTTATAAGATATTTATATAATAATTGTAATTAATGTGATTGTGAAATTAGATTAAATTTTAATAAATAATCACTTATAAATGAAACTATATTAGTTAATAAATACTATATTTGTTATAAAATTTTTAATTATAATTTTATTATATTGTCTTGTAAGATTATAGAAAATTAAGATGAGATGAGTAGTACACTCAGTTTGATTATTTTATTCTCACTTTCTTATCATCACATTAATAACATGCAATCTAAATAAATAAAAAATTATTAACTTACCTTAAATTTCAGCCGAGAGATACTTTATGTACTAATTACGAAAATTTTGAATTGCACTTTTAAAATTCATTTAAATAATGATTTATTTCTATCTACAATATTTTTTTTTATATGGGATACCATATGAGATTGATTAACTTGAGAGACCAGCTACTTGGACTAGGTGAATCGGTAGGTCAGTTGGAGCTCACGGGATTCATCAGTTCGACAGAGATGTTGCATTAAGAGGTATCGCCGACAGGTCGAGCTAGGGCCCTCGGCTGGCCTAGTAGAAAACTTGACCTGAAGGCACGTAGGTCGAAGTATCAACTAGGAACACAGAGTACACGGGCCTAGCTGGGAAGACGATCCACCTCATGAGGAATGGGGTCGGTCACACGATCAGACCGTCTAACAAGGAAGAACAACGGATAAGAAAGAATATAATTAAGATGAGAACCACACGTGAATTGGGTCACGTGGCCTAACAGAATTGTACAATTCGGGCAGTTCGGGTGGTACAACTGTTAGTTTTATATGTTGAAAACTTTGTTTTGGATGATATTACATTTTTACCCTTTATGAATGAGAAACATGTTAGATTAAAAAAGTTCTACGTTCTGTTGTATTGTATTAGATAGTGTGGGTCAATCGGGCGAACCGAAGATCATACTATCGGTTACTCACAAAACAAGAATAAGTGGTTCACAACCCAGATGGACGTGAATACCCCATCGTGAACGGTTGTAGTGTCAACCGTACAGTTTGTCTTGACTGATTAGTTGCACTAATACATTTATATATTGAACAGGATCCCAGAGAGGAGCAGTTCGTTTTATACTGATTGTCGTAAACGAACTAGGTCTCAGTTAATTACTGCGCGCTCTTAACCCGTAAGATATTAAACATGCATATATATGTAGTACTTATTACTTTGATTCACATGGGTGAGGCTTAGTGAAATGGTCCAATAGACCCGCTGCCTTGGGTAATATTGTTGCATGTAGGATGTGCTGTTAGGATATTTACGGCCACCATGTGCATTAGTTTGATGATGTCCCCGGAGTGAGTTCATGAAGGATTATTATGCTGAATCCTGCAGGTGGATTAAATTCCGACATATTAATGATGTTATGAACGAGCGCTAGCTTCAATGAAATAATAATAAATTAATTAATCTATTTGTCAATAATCGAATTAATTAATGGATATTATATCTTAGACATGAGGAGATAAATTGAGTAATTATTATTGGAGTCTCAATCGTAAATTGGGCTAAGATTGGAGTGCAATAATAATATGTTGGTGGCCTATTTAATTATGTAAAATAAGTGGCTTGGTCCACCAGTATTTTAATTAATTAATGAGCCCTTCTCCTAATCTCGTAAGGGTCCCTACTGTAGCTCTATATATACATCATTAAGTTCATGGGAAGAGAACACATGATTCATAAAACACGTTATACACGCCGCCCATCATCTTCTCTCTCTCAGTTCCCATTCGAGCTTTATCTTCTTCTTGTTGTTCCACCGGTACAAGATTAAGAGGTGTTTGAGATATACAGTAGAAGATATGTAGGTACACCGAGACGAAATATATTTTATCGTACAGAACTAACCGGAGGTCCGATCAAGGCGTACAACATACCCAGACGACCATTTCGACGATAGCTTTCCATCGCTGCCGTCCAATGCCGCACGTGCCCTCACGCGCCACCGAAAGGTCTTAGGACTGGAAGCTTGTTTTCATCCATTTTGCACCCGTTTGATCCAATTTTCGATCTGATCTTGTTCGTGTAACCCTAAGACGTGATTTGAAGTCAACCATTAATTGGTGTGCTGTGTACGGCCATCCAGAAGATCAGCCAGATTGCGATAAATTTTAAGCCGTAAGTTTTCTACGTCAAACCTTTAGATTCGTTGCGCATAAGTTTACATTTGCTATTGAATTCATGATTTGTGCATAACGAGATCCTCATAGATCCCAACAAGTGGTATCAGAGCACTTGGTTTAATTCGTTGTGTACAAGTTTACGGCTTTATTTGTCAAGATGTGTTCAAATGCAATCATATATTGGATTATATTCGCATAACTCGCTTTTACAGGAATTAGTTTAATCCACTATTAAGGCCGACTATGTGTTTCATGAATGTTGATGAATGTGATGTATGGTTTTAAATTTGTTTTTAAAGCCTCGGACATGTCGAGGAATTTATGGATGAATGTTTGTAATAATTATTCGCCCAGGGGTTGAGCGGATAGATTTAATTATTTGTTTAGAAAAAACATGTACATCCATTTGTTGGATCTAGGATCGAATTATGTAATTTTGTAAATTATATTTTTCGTGTTTTAATCGTGAATTAATTGCCGGGAGATTACAAGAGATCAACGAGCCTCGAAAAACATCCGCATTGGAGCCCGAAGACCACGCGAACCCGCACAGAAGAAAAAAAAAATTTGCCACCGGATTTCCGACCACCGCCGACGGCGGCTGCAGCAAGCTTGGCGGTGGAGAGGTTTTGATTGGTGGGCAAGCAGTACGATATCAACCAGGATTCTACTGCAGTGGGAGTTCCAGTTGAACATGAAAAGAATATACAAGGTTTCCTTATTTAGGGGAACTCAACATTAATGGCAATAATAGTGGATTTATTTTATTTATTTATTTAAATTCATTATGCCGTTATTTATTTATTTATTTATTTATGCATGTTAATTAATTATTGTATTTGCATGAGATTAATTTGGAATTGCATATTTATTTATGCATGTTAATTAATTATTGCATTTACATAGGATTAATTTAGAATTGCATAAATATTAAAATAAGTAAAAATCCTTATTTAAAAGTTTGAGAAGGGATTTTAAATTAAAGTTAATTGTAAAGTTCATAAGACCTCAATTTCTAATTTGCCGGTAAATCAATTAATTGCGGTATGGGCTCCCCTACGGATGACATCACTAAAATTAATTGTAGGTAATTACTAGGACAAATCTCTAAAATTAGACGGTTAGAGAAAAGCTTAATTGAGAGTTCGGGCCTGTAGTGCCCCATTTGTTCCGGATTTATTTGGTATTATTTATATTATTTTATTTTGTCCGAGATTAGTTATTTCGTGCTCGATTAGTATTTTATTCGATTATGTGATAGTAATTGTCTATTTTAGTAATTAAATTTTTATGATCGAGCCGTATTACATATATAATTGTATCGAATCGAGCGAGAATTTTTGTTATCGCGTATTTTATTTCGGCCCGATTAAATTGGTTCCGACCCAATTTGAGTTAAATTCCAGCCTTGTGAAATATTCCCGGCCCAATCGAGATTATTTTCCAGCCCCATTAGTGGTTTAACAATTTTTGGGCCCTTTTACATATATTTATACCTTGGCCCATTAGGTGATATTTGTACTTGGTCCAACAAGAATTTTTTTTTAGTGGCCAATAATGCTTAGCCCGTTGAATTTAAATCAGCGGCAGCATCACCTTCTTCTTCCTCGCGAACGACCAAGTCCAACTCAACGACTTAATTGTTTGGTTGTGATTTTTCAGTGATAATCTTCCCCCTCTCCCTCGCACGTTCTCCCTCTCCTCGTCTATATATTTGGGCAGATAAGCCTTCATCGCCTTCACAGAACGCAAACTCGTACGTCGCTCTCATATATCTTTCATCTCTCTCGTAGTAAATTTAATCGTGAACCTTTCATCGCCAGTGAAATTCTTCTGCCCGCATGCATGGGTGAACGTTAAGTTAAGAAGCGGCGGCGACCTCCCTCGTCCACCTCGATCCAGTCGGAGAAGAGTTTCGCCCGAGAAGAAAAAGAGAGCAGTGGCCATCGTTCTCCCATGTTACCAAACCTGTCCGCCAGATGTATCCTTCGACAACAACCCCTTTTTTGCCTGCTTTTTTTTTTTTTTCAACGAGCAGCAGCCGTTCACCAAGCCAGCACCTCGAGTAGCCACTCCAACAACTAGCGACCTCCATACTTTCCGGCGACCCTCTGCAGCGGCTTCACGTCAGGGTTTGTTCCCAGCATCGGCCGACTTCCTTTTCACGAGCAGTGGCCGGTTGGGGCCCCGTGCGAGAAGAGCAACGGCGGATGAGTCAGCCTGTTCGTTTCATTGCAGCACCACACTGGAGGTCTCGCCAGCCCACTTCGGCCTTCGTCTAGGGCCCGAATAGCAGCGAAAACGCCTTTCGAGTCCCGTGTGAGCTTAGCGGCAGCCGTTTCGATCCCCGGTTGCTCGATTTTTCAGCCTGTTTGTCCATAGTCCGTTCGTCCGACCCGTTGTCCAGCCCATTTCTCGTCCGATAACTCGTGGTTTCCCAAAGACGGGTAACTTATTTGAATCCTCTCGCTATTCCGATTGTTCCCATATATCGCATGATAGATATATATATCATACGTGCTATCGAATTCGTGTTTGAAGTCAGTTTTCATTCGAATTATTCATCGGCTTTCATATGTAGTTCGTTTATTTGGTTATGTTCGTGACTCCGTTAAATCGAGTATCATGTAGTTACTGTGATAAACCAAATTTTGTTCGTTTATTGCTATAAGAAATCATATTAATCGTAGTCGAGCTTAGAACATTCATTATATGTGTTCATTGCTATTTCATGTGAAATCGCGTGTTCGCTGTTTCTGTTGTGCCTCAGTTTAAACCATCAGACACCGATTATTTAAAATTGCTATCTTCTTATGAAATGTAGTATGTTTGGTTTTCTGTATCTGGGGTTTGGAATTTTGTTATTCCGAGCTATGTCGAATAAGTTATGATTTAAGAGAATATTGCGCGTCCAGTTTTTCCTGTTACCAACAGCATGTGTGTAATTAATGTGTGACCTGTTTATCATGTCGTAATGTGCTCGTATGAACTTATGTTCTTCATGGAAGTTATAGGTCTATTTCTTATCTTTCAAATGAGATATATTTTATGTTGATATGTGCTCTATAACTCGAGTTGTGTTTTTATGAAGGTAGACATGCATGAGATAGAGTTATGTACCTGGACAGAAATCTGAGGTTAATTGTTAACTAATTTTACATTATTTTAATGACCTTATATGTTTCTATGTTCTAAATGAAAGTTGTAGAGGCATGCATTAGATTTAATTTGAGACTTGAACCATGTCATTTGGAGGTCTGTAGCCCGATCTAGGTGATAAACTCTGAAGTACTGTCTATATCACATCTTAGTTTTTGGCAGGTTTGCTGGGGCAAATGTTTTGTGATTAAACTCGTTGATAATGTGATTATTTGTCAATGTGATCTTCAGCAAAGTTGTAGAAATTTGAGTTAGCTATCATGTGGTTTATGTATCTCATTGAAAATATGCTTGTAGCTCCAGTTAGCTAACATTTACTGAAGTCTGGTCAGTTGCATATTCCCAGTTTTGGACTGAAACTCTATTTTCAGTGTTTGCTGATTTATCACCTGTTTTTTTTTTTGGAATGATAGGCAGTTNNTTTTTTTTTTTTTTTTTTGGTCGAAAATACATAAACCATTGACAAAGCAACAAAAATACAAGAATCGGAGAATGACCAATATGAAGCTAAAGGCAAAGACATATGAGAAAGCGACCTGTCCATGGGTCAGGCATAAAGTCCGTAATATCCAGTCTAGTCAGGGTCAGGTGGTGGCGGTTGTCCAAATATGAAGGATGGGTACTCCAGCTGGTCCATCCGAATAAGGGTCCGGAGCCGGAGGGGGATATCCCTGGGGTAGAGGGTGTGTCTCTGGGGTATAGATGCTCCGATGCAAGCGAGGAAATCAGCGGAGCAGTTCCCCTCCCAGAATATGTGTGAGACCTGGTAATGGATCGAACGAAGGGTATCTCTGATGCGCATAAGAGGGTGCTAGATATGCCATAAGCCCTGATGGCCAGATGTCAAAAGTGTGATGACAGCTGCAGCATCCATCTCTATCCAAACATGGGAGGAGATCGAGGTGGCAATATGGAGACCTATCTGAAGCACTTGAATCTCTGCATCGTAGCTCGAGAAGGCCCGGATTGGGCCATGGAAGGAAATGATGAGCGCCCCATCATGGTCCCTAATCAGGCCACCTCCTCCAGCAGCTCCGGTATGTTTGTCAAATGCACCGTCAATGTTTAGCTTAACCCAAGGAGGCTTGGGTTTCAGCCAAACAACAGTCCTGGGTCGTGGGTGCTGGACAGGTGAAGGGGATGGTGGCTTCAAGCGATGAGGCAGTGTGCAACCTGTCCAGTCTCTCGATGTAAGTCTACCAAGGGCGGTGAGGAGAGAGAGGTGTCTGTCTACCTGCAAAATAATGTGAGAGCAAGAAATTGTAATATCCCTATGCTTCGCGTTATTCCTTTCTGTCCAGGTGGACCACAGGATCAGACAAGGAATAAGGAAGCCCACATGTCTACTGTGTGTGTGATGTGAGAAAAAACTCAGAAGCTCAAAGAAACTATCTGTAGTGGATAGGAATATATGAGTATATCTAGAATAATGCTCCCACACTCTCCTCATAATCTCACTCTCAAGGAAAAGGTGGGTAAAAGTCTCGATCTCGAAAGTGCCAGTCTCAACACAACAATGACAACGGGAGGGGAAGGAGAACCCCCTCACCTGCATCACAAAATCAGTGGGTATGCGCCATAAGAGGAGGCACCACAAAAAAAAAAAAAACAGAAATAGTTGGGGTAAAAAGGTCGGTCCAGATGGCCTCGAAGAGGAGGTTAGGCTGGTTACCCAGCCGCACATCTCCCCAGGCCGAGGACGTAGAGAATGCACCCGAGGATATAAGTCTCCACCTCATGCCGTCCGAACCTCCCTCCAGAATGGGAATCCGCTGGATATGGTCAATCTCAAGTCTACTGAAACCCCTACCCTCACCTAAAATATCCTCCATCTTATCACTATCCCAATATCCCCCCGTCTAAAGGTCCTTCACCTACAAGAAAGGCAGATGAGTTACCGGCCTAGTGCTCGAAAAAGGGGCCTCTCCAAACCACCACTCATCTCAGAAACTAACCTCCCCAGACCCCAGAGTCCAGAAAATGTGCTTCTGAGCACGCCTGCCAACAATGGTAAGCCGTCTCCACTGTCGACTATCACGAGCAGTGGCCGTCACCCTGCAAGGATGAGCAGCTCCACCAGGACAATATTTTCGGAGGAGGTACTGGGCCCAAAGAGACTTGCCCTCCCTAAAGCGCCACCACATCCTGTAGAAAAGCGCAGTGACAATATCCAAGAAACGCCGAATCCCGAGACCACTCTCAGAATAGGGGCGACAAACGGAGTCCCACTTCACCCAGTGGGTCTGCCGCCGATCCCGCGAGACCTCGCCATATCTCCAAAAGTAGCGGGCTAAGATCTGATCAAGCTCGTGGATCGTAGACTGATGGGGGTCGAGAACCGCGAGAAGGTGAAGAGAGAGGGCACAAAGAGTGCTCTTGATCAGAGAAGTCGACCCCCGAAAGATAGGTGTCTATGCGACCAACCGGAAATCCGGTCAATCGTCCTCTGACAGACGTCAATGAAGAGCTCACGCGAGAGATGCACCTTGTACAGGGGGCCCCGAGGTAAGGGATGGGTAAGTCTCCTTGAGCGGAACCAGTGCGCTCGTGGATCCGATGGGCCCACTGGTCAACAATATGGAGATCCATGATAAATATGCTCTTGGTGAAACTGACTAGCTGGCCAGAGGTCTCACTACAGTGGTCCAAAAGACTCATGAGATTGTCTAGCCCATTATCATCCGCACGAGTGAAGATGATAATGTTATCCGCATAAGAGAGGTGGGATATGGGAGGCCCACAGCCACGTGTGTTGTAGGTCATCCTAGAAAAGACGCAAATGAAGTCGTCAAGGCAGCGAAAGAGGTAATCAGCCACCAGAACAAAAAGGGAGGGGGATAAGGGGTTCTCCTGCCGCAGGCCAAGGGAGGAAGGGAAGAAGGTCGTGGGGCTACCATTAATCAAAACCGAGAACGTGCAGTGCTCTACACACGCCTCAACAAAACTAATCCAACAGTTGGGGAATCCCATCCGAAACAGCACCTCCTGGAGAAACGACCACTCGAACCTATCATATGCCTTAGCCATGTCTAGCTTTAGCACGAGGTTTGGGGCTCGTGTTCGATTCGCATGAGAGATATCATGAATCATCTCCTTAGCCAAAAGGATATTGTCATTGATGACTCGATCCTTGATGAATCCACTCTGGTTCGGAGAGACAAGAGAGGGGAGGAGAGGGGCGAGATGCCCGTTTAGGATCCTAGATATGAGCTTGTTAGTCACATTGCATAAGCTTATAGGTCTATAGTCAGACCAGGAGCTCGGTCTAGGTCTCTTAGGG
>CACSLK010030658.1:38552-78492 GCA_902706635.1 Striga hermonthica | reverse complement strand
AATGAAAAAGTAATCAACGTCTCCGGAAAGGCTTGTTTTCGAACACGGCACCATAACTTGATATGAATAACATATATTCCTCGCACCATCGCGTTTCGTAATAAAATTGTATACATTTAAAGAAGTCGAGGAAAATAAGAGTAAATAGGAGCAAAAATGAAAAAATAATCAACGTCTCCGGAAAGGCTTGTTTTCGAACACGACACCATTACTTGATGTGGATAACATATAATTCTCGCACCATCGCGTTTCGAAGCAAATTCGTATACATTTAAAGAAGTCGAGGAAAATAAGAGTAAATAGGGTCAAAAAAAAAATCAACGTCTCTGGAAAGGCTTCTTTTCGAACACGGCACCATTATCTGATGTGAATAACATATATTTCTTGCACCATCGCGTTTCGAAGCAAATTCGTATACATTTAAAGAAGTCGAGGAAAATAAGAGTAAATAGGGTAAAAAAAAAATCAACGTCTCTGGAAAGGCTTCTTTTCGAACACGGCACCATTATCTGATGTGAATAACATATATTTCTCGCACCATCGCGTTTTGAAGCAAAATCATATACATATAAATAAGTCGAGGAAAATAAGAGTAAATAGGGGCAAAAACAAAAAAAAAAAATCAACGTCTCCGGAAAGGCTTGTTTTCGAACACGACACCATTATTTGATGTGAATAACATATATTTCTTGCACCATCGCGTTTCGTAGCAAAATGGTATACATTTAAAGAAGTCGAGGAAAATAAGAGTAAATAGGGGAAAAACGAAAAATTAATCAATTATGTGATGTCCTGTGATTATTTTATAAGTCGTGTAAAATTTTCGAGTCGAAACACTATCTATAGCTATTTTAATTAATTAAATCGGTTTCTGGACAGAATTTTCTAAAATTCATTAAAAATCGTACACTTGGAGTTTTGAGCTGAAACTTTGAAGAGTATGTTATTTTGTGGCATTCTGTGTTGTGTCAAAGGTTTGGATTAAAATTCGAAGTGTAGCTATATGAACTATTAAACGTTGGATTTTTGCACTGTTTTGCTTTAATTATTTAAAAATGCTTCCAGATGAATTTAGGGCTAAAACTTGGTGAGATTATGTGTTTTTATATTCCTTGTTATGTGGTAAAGTTTCAGGTTGATTAACTGAGTCTAACTCCAGATTCTGAATTTTGTTTATTTTGGAGTTAATGCTCGGTTATCCGTTGTTTAGGTTCGGATTGGATTTATTGATGTTGGCATGATTTATGTGTTTTACCTAAGGTATAAGAGTTATGTTCAAGTCTATTAGTCACTCCAATGTACTTAACTCAGTCAAGGAATCCACGAGTCACTTAGTCGATATGATTTCGGCTAAGTATATGTGTTTTGTGTGTTGTCTTGTATTGGATAGTCAGTTGATAGGCTATTATAATTGTTGTAGGTTCATCGAGCTGAAATTTTTCCATTATTCCTTCAACCCTGTTGTTGATGAGCGTTTTCGGTCAACGGTTAAGATTGAAAATATTGAAAGTGCAGGACTGGAAATAAAGGAAAGATATAGTTTAATTATGATTTTATTAAATGATCACGAGGCCGGCCTCTCGTACGAGGTCGGCACTTATGATATACTTACAATTCTTTCAAAGGACTTCTTACAATTTTTAGAGAGAGAACGTAGGAGAAAGCTTAAGTTAGTTGAGGATTCAACAACCCCAAAATAAATGAGGTGAGCTGCTATTTATAGTACTCTTAAATGGGGTACTGTTCACCGGTCTTGTCGTACAGTAGGTGTGCAGAGCAGTTCGGCGCCCCCCTGACAATTCATTAATGCGATTTGAGGTTTCCCCAATCATTGCTTGCTAGGCATTTAATGCAAGCATGGGTAGCATTTAATGCTGATTGAGTGATTGTGACAGACCGTCCCATCGACGAATGATGACCTCCCTAGTGGCGAATATTTTAATAGCGACCGGATCGACGCTACCCTTTGGCAGGACGACTCCAATTTATTCAGATCGGCACCTTCGCTCTGAAGGTCCGCGCGGCCCGAGTGAACCTTTCTCCAGTTCGGTACCGTGATGAGACTGGCCCGGCCCCCACGAGTCTGGGTGCCGGGCTCGGGAAGCATTTTCTTCAACCCGGACTACATATAATTCCTCAACTCAAGTCGGCTCCTACCCTCCTGATCGGCTCGGCACTTTTCAGGGGTTCGGTCCTACACAGTTCAAGGGGCCGACCCGTTTGGTCCTGACCCGACCGATCCGAATGTCAACATACAGGCCCCCGAGCTTGGAGGTGAGGTCCGCGACGTCTCCTCTGAGGTCGTCACTTTAGACTACCCGGATTGGCTCTTCCGCTGCACTTAGCGTGCGTAAGATTGATCTCATGGCCGACATTAATGACGTCAGCTAAAAGGACGTGTACTTAATGCAACCTGACGGTTGCTTTCCTTTTTACTTGCGTGTTTCTGTTAAGTTTGTTCAGACTAAGTAATTTGTTATTGCCGCTTTAGCTTTTCTTTGGAATGGATTCTTTATTTTGATGGTTTTTGTCTTTTACTTTGTTATTTTTTATTGAGTTCTCCCAAGTTCGTTTGGGGTGCCGAGCTTCTGGCTGGACTTTTTAATGGCGAGGCTGAGCTCGTGGTCGAGCTCGGCGCTGATTCGGTACTTGGCTGAGCCTCGTGATCGGGCTCGGCCTTATTAATTACGGGGCCGAGCTCGTGGTCGAGCCCGGCGCTGATTCATCACTTGGCCGAGCCTCGTGATCGGGCTCGGCCTTATTAATTACGGGGCCGAGCTCGTGGTCGAGCCCGACGCTGATTCATCACATGGTCGCCTCACTTGTCCGAATTGTTTCACTGAGTCGGTTTGCGGTTTGGGCCAGTCGAGCTACGCGCTTGAGCTCATTTTTTCATTCCTTACAGTTGGCAGCTTTGGCCTTACCGGGCTACTTTGCTGAGCCCGGCTTATGCCGGCCAGGACATCTTTCTGACCCAACCAACACATAATTATATGGCAACTTTCCCGACCGGTCTTGCACTCGGACTCGGCGGTACTATAGGCCTGTCCGGGCTTCCTAGTTGAGCCCGGCTAGTGCCGACCAAGCCATCGTACTGGTCTCGGCAGACACTTCGTTCCTTACGTTTCATTACGCCGCTTCGACTCGATCTATGCTAAAAACTCCTGCCTTATCAGAATTAATCACGGTAAAGAAGTACATTTTTCTTACAAAAAGTGATAAAGTAATTACGAGAGACCACCCTAAACCTATTGGTAGAACTTCTTCAGGAATGCCGAGTTCCATGGGTATTGGTGGGGGGTGCTGTCGAGGTGTTCGAGACGGTTGGCCCCAAGTGGGAGGACTTCGCTGATCTTGTATGGCCCTTCCCACTTCGGCTTGAGGGGCCCAGGATCGGGCCCCGTCACCCTTTTGAGTACCAAGTCACCGACCTGATATGAGCGTGGTTTGACTCAGGAGTTGATATATCTCTCGCTTCGCCTTTTGTATGCCGCGTTCTTAAGTTCGGCACCCGCTCGATGTTCGTCGATTAAGTCCAAGTTAGCCCTTAGCGATTCGGAGTTGGACTTTTCCTCGAAGTTAATTACCCAAAATGTCGGGGCGCCGAGCTCAACTGGTGTCATCGCCTCGGATCCGTATGCTAAGGAAAACGGTGTTTCGCTGGTTGACGACCTGGCAGTGGTGCGGTAAGCCCAGAGTACGCTCGGGAGTTCTTCGGGCCAACTTCCTTTTGCGGCTTCAAGTCGGACCTTGAGGCCTTGCTTGATGATCTTGTTGACGGCCTCTACTTGACCGTTCGATTGCGGATGATAAGGAGTTGAGAAGAAGTGCTTAATGTTGTGGTCCTCACAAAATGTTTCTAACTTTTTCCCTTCAAATTGTTTGCCGTTGTCGGTGATTATCGAATTTGGGACCCCGAATCTGCATATGATGGACTTCCACAGGAAATCCATCATCTTCTGCTCAGTTATAGTGGCGAGCGGCTCGACCTCTTCCCATTTCGTGAAGTAGTCAACGGCGACAACGACATACTTTACTCCGCCCTTTCCGGTGGGTAGGGGGCCGATCAGGTCGACACCCCACTTAGCGAATGGCCATGGGCTGAAAATCGACTTCAGGGGTTGAGACAGTTGAACGATGTTAGGCGCGAAGGTTTGGCACTTCGTGCATCTCCGGGCCAGATCCAAGGCGTCCTTTTTCAGACTCGGCCAGTAGTAATCCTGCCTCAGGACCTTATGAGCGAGGGCGTATCCTCCGGAGTGGTTCCCGCATACGCCTTCGTGAATTTCCTTAAGTATGAGCTCGACGCTCTTTTTGTCTACACATTTGAGCAGGGGTGCTGAGTAACCTCGCTTGAACAGTTCGCCGGCCACGATCGTAAATCGAGCTGCCCGGGTACGAAGCTGTCTGGCCTCTTTTGGGTCAGGCGGCAACGAGCCGGTCTCGAGATACAACCGGATCGGAATCATCCAGTTCGGGTTCTGGTCTTCTCCAACCTACTCGGTTATTAACACGGAGGTGCCGAGCACAGAAGGTTGTTCCTTGTGGCTTACTTGAACGTATTCGACGCTTTCCACCCCGGCGCTAGAGGCGAGGCGAGCCAGGGCGTCGGCCTGCACGTTCTCTGTCCGGGGAATGTGCTCAATTCGTGTCGGAGCTTGGCTAGTTTCTTCTTCACCAGCCCCAGGTAGGGGACCACCCGCGGCTCTTTAACTTCGAATTCTTTCGATATTTGCTTGACCATCAACATAGAGTCGGAATATATAATGAGGTCGGTTAAGCTCATGGCTTCTGCCAGTTCGAGCTCGGACAGCAATGACTCATATTCGGCTTCGTTGTTAGTAGCCGGGAAAAGGTACTGGACTGAATGACAGAAGAGTTTCTTCTGGGGGTCCACGAGGACGACTCCTCCGCCCGCTCGTCCGGCAGTGGAGGACCCGTCCACGTACATCACCCATGGCTCCTTAGATTTTGCTTCTTCAACTCCCGGCGTTAATTCCGCTATGAAGTCCGAGAGTACCTGCCCCTTCATTGCTGTTCGGGGTCGGTAGTGGATCCAGCTCCACCGCCCACTTCACCATCCGACTGGACGTATCCGGCCGGTGTAGGATCTGTCTAATGGGGTAGGAGGTGAGAATAGCGATTGAGTACTCCAAGAAATACGGCCTCAGCTTCCGGGCAGCGGTTACCAGCGCGAAAGCAAGCTTTTCCATGGGTGTGTAACGCAGCTCGACATCGTGGAGTGCCTTGCTCACGTAGTAGACCGGGTGTTGACAAGAGTTCTCCTCCCAGATCAGGGCGGCACTTACGGCCACTTCGGATACTCCTAGGTAAAGATAGAGCATTTCTCCTGGACGGGGCTTTTGCATCGTCGGAGCCCGGCAGAGGGTCTCCTTAATGGCTTCTAGTGCTTTTTGGCAGTCGGGGGTCCACTCAAACTTGTGATTTTTCTTGATTGCGTCGAAGAAGGGCTTGCACCGATCCGTCGACTTGGAGATGAACAGGCTTAGGGCGGCGAGTTTGCCGGTTAGACTTTGGACCCCCTTGATCGAGGTTGGTGGTCGGAGGTCTTGTACCGCCCGGATCTTTTCGGGGTTCGCGTCGATGCCGCGTTGGCTAACAATGTACCCCGAGAATTTCCCGGACCCGACACCAAACGTACATTTTTTGGGATTTAACTTCATCGAATAATCACGCAAAATAGAAAACATTTTATTGAGATCGTTAACATGATCAGACGCGTACACGGAATTGACTAACATATCATCTACATACACTTCCATGATCACACCTATCAAACTAGCAAACATTTTGTTAACGAGGCGTTGGTAGGTTGCCCCGGCATTCTTCAGTCCTAACGGCATCATTGTGTAACAGTAAAGTCCGTGTGCCGAGTAGAAGGATGTGTGCTCCTCATCGTCGGGGTGCATGGGTATTTTATTGTATCCTGAGTACGCATCCATGAAGCTCATCAGCTCGTGTCCCGAGGTGGCGTCTACCATATAGTCGATGTGGGGCAAGGGGTAGCTATCTTTGGGACACGCCTTGTTCAGATCAGAAAAGTCTATGCACAAGCGCCACGCCCCATTGTTCTTCTTCATGAGGACCGGGCTGGCGACCCAGGTCGGGTACTGGACCTCCCGGATATACTCGTTGTCTTTCAACTTTATCACCTCCTCCTCGAGGGCTTGTTGGCGATCAGGGCCAAGCTTTCTCCGCTTTTGCACCACGGGTTTGACCGTGGGGTTGACCTGAAGTCTGTGGCAGACAACATTCGGGTCGATGCCGACCATGTCTTCGTGGGTCCATGCGAAAACGTTCGCGTTCTCCCTAAGGAATTTGATTAGTTCGGTCTTTAGTGGTTTCGGTAACCGGCTCCCAATTTGGAGTTGCTTTTGACAAGTTTCCTCATCGATGAAAATGATCTCGACTTCGTCCATCGGCTCGGCTCTTTTGGTTCCCCTCTTCTCTTCGTACTGTGTGTGGGGGTCGAGCTCATCTTCTTCCGTGACCGGTTTCTTCCCAGCTCTCCAGCCCCTGTCGTGGTCCAGGTCGGCACCGGATCCTTCTCCCGCCTGGTCGGTGTCGTCCTCAACCTGAGGGAGCGGACCTGTCATATTGCTCAGCGTGCGGTCGTCCCTCAAATCGAGGCTAGCTTGCTCGGCCCCCGGACTTGGGTCGGTCTCGGCACTCTCGCTGACCCGGTCGACATTTATCTCGGACACATGAGGCGAACCTATCTGGTTTCCTAGTATGCGGCTCCCCACTGTTCTGCCCGGCACCGGCTCGGTGCCTTCGCTGGGGACGATCTGCAGATGTTCCTGGTCAGCAGTCACCTCGGTATCCGAGACGGGGTTGGCGGTATTTATCTCCAATCGAGGAATGGTCAGAACGCACTCCCGAGCTTCCCTCTGGTCTTCTCGGTGTGTCCCTTCCCCGTCTGAGGTTGGGAACTTGATGGAATAGTGAAAGATGGAGACGGCGCCCCTCAACTTATAAAGCGCCGTCCTAACTATGATGGTGTTGTACTCGCTCTGGCAGTCCACGATTTTGAAGATCTCGAGGATGGTTCTCGAGGGTTGCCCTTTTCTCCGAACCGGATCGGCAGTGTGACTTGACTGACCGGGGTAGTTGTTTGTCCGTTGAAGCCCTAGATACGTTCTCGGCATGGTTGCACGTCCTTTGAATCTATTCCCATCTTCTTGAAAGTGTTGTAGTAGCGGATACTTGCGTAGGCCCTAGTGTCGACCATGATGCGGTGGATCTTGATTGCCATGATGGGCGCAGTGATAACCAATGCGTCGGAGTGGGGATGGTCAAAGAGGAAAGCATCTTCGTCGGTGAATGAAATTTTTTTGGGGGTCAGTTCAGGTGCCGGCCTGCTCTCGGCGTGCATCACCCTTTGCCCGGCATGATAGGCCTGTCGGGCATAAGCCTTGGTCTGTGTTCTCGACAGGAGGGATTCAGCTCGGCTAGTGTTCACATGCCGGGGTGGTGAATAGGCCTGGTCGGCCCCCGATGGTGGGGACCGATTTCGCTTCCAGCCCCTCGAGGTGCCGGCTTGCCCTGATAAGCCGGGCTAAATGTCAGGATCTCATTGGGGGCGCCCTGCTGCGGCTTCTTCCTTCGTGGGTTCACGTCGGCATCGTCCTCACTGTCGAGACCGTCCTCGAAACGGCCTCCCTTCTTCCTTTTCTCCCCTGGGTGGGTAAATCTTTTAACATGCGGGTCCTCAATCAATTTGAGCAGTGCCAAAATCAAGTTTCAGCACTGGTCGGTGTTGTGGTCTTGCGCCTTGTGGTAGGTGCAGTAACGGGATTTGTCTACCTTGTCCTTATCAGTAAACATCGGTTTTGGGTCAGGTAGCAACCCTTTGGTCTTGATCTCCTCGTAGACAGCCGCGGCACCTACCGAAAAGACACCTTGATAGGTCTACTTGAGTTCCTCCGCTTTCTGCCTCCTCATGGCTCGGATCTCAGCAAATGATTTGCCCGATTTTCCTAATTTTTCATCTTTCGCCTTTCCTTTGTTTGACGCGGCGTCGAGCACCGGGATGGACGAGGATTCTTCGGCCATGATATAATTTTGGGCGCGGACAAGAAATTCTTGGTATGTGGTCGTCTTGTTTTGGCAAAGGGACCATTTGAACAAAGTCTTCGGCTTCAGGCCGGCCTCTGCCGAGATCAGAAGCGCCTCCGGGTGGCATTGTTCCATGTTATGGACTTGATCGTTGAATCTAGTAATGTAATCCTTCAAGCTTTCGTCCTCACCTTGGACGATGTTGGCGATGGATTCCTTGGGGGCAAGGTTGATCTGCGATCCGATGAAGTGTGATCTGAACGCCGTCCTGAGTTGCCCCCACGTGGAGATAGAGTGGGGATACAAAGAGTGGTACCACCTCTGCGCCTTGGGCCCCAATGTCAGCGAGAACATGCGACAGCGCAAAGTGTTAGTGGCGCCGTGTAGGTCCATCCACGAGGTGTAGAGGCCGATGTGGGAGTCTGGATCCGAGCTCCCGTCATAGAGTCCGAGCTGAGGGACTTTGATTTTCTGAGGGACGGGTTCTTGCAATATGTCGGGCGAGAGAGGTGAGGCGTGGTCCACGACCCGGGGAGTTGGTCGTGGGAAGGGAGGAGGTGGAAGGAACGGAGGTGAAGGTTCGCTTTGAGTTTGGTGCCGACCCTCCAGTTCGGCAATTCTACGCTTAAGGGCCGCGACCTCGTCTGCGTCGCGTCTGATGGTTTTTCCCCGTTCAATGACCTCCCTGAGGTCCCGATTGGCCTTGCTTTTGTTGCCGAGGCGTTGATAGACGGAGCGGTGAATAACCTGCAGGCTCCGATCCGGCTGGCTTTCACCAGTCTGTTCGGAAGGCGTCGGGCCAGCTCCCTTCTCGCGCCGTTCTAGGGCGGCACGATTGGGGGACTGGGCCGTCGTCTTGGATTTGGCGGGTTTTTTCTTTTTTTGTCCGTCCGCCTCCTTGGCGGGAGTTTGGCGTAGTGTGTTGTCGGGGCCTTTCGTGGCCGCCACGGTGTTGGCCCCGTCCGTCTGACCAGCGAGCGCCCTTGCGAAGACCCCCTCAAGGGCTTTGAGGAAGTCGGGGTGCTGCATGGCCTCCGCAAAGGTCGGGACTGGAGGAGCAGGGGCTTGAGGCCCCTGTTGGACTCGGCGGGAGGTTCCCTCGCCGTTGCGCCGGCGGGACTGAGCGTCGGATTGCTGCATTGACTCGTCGTGAGTGGATGAAGTCATGTCTGGTCGAGTTTTGGAGCGGAGATGCTTGGGAGCAAGAGAAAAAGTGATGTAGCATTAAAAACCAGGTCGAAAGTGTCGACACCAAGTAACTTATGGAGCCCTCCTTCTAGCGCCAAACTGTTGACGAGCGTTTTCGGTCAACGGTTAAGATTGAAAATATTGAAAGTGCAGGACTGGAAATAAAGGAAAGATATAGTTTAATTATGATTTATTAAATGATCATGAGGCCGGCCTCTCGTACGAGGTCGGCACTTATGATATACTTACAATTCTTTCAAAGGACTTCTTACAATTTTTAGAGAGAGAAAGTAGGAGAAAGCTTAAGTTAGTTGAGGATTCAACAACCCCAAAATAAATGAGGTGAGCTGCTATTTATAGTACTCTTAAATGGGGTACTGTTTACCGGTCTTGTCGTACAGTAGGTCTGCAGAGCAGTTCGGCGCCCCCCTGGCAGTTCATTAATGCGATTTGAGGTTTCCCCAATCATTGCTTGCTAGGCATTTAATGCAAGCATGGGTAGCATTTAATGCTGATTGAGTGATTGTGACAGACCGTCCCATCGACGAATGATGACCTCCCTAGTGGCGAATAATTTAATAGCGACCGTATCGGCGCTACCCTTTGGCAAGACGGCTCCAACTTATTCAGATCTGCACCTTCGCTCTGAAGGTCTGCGCGGCCCGGGTGAACCTTTCTCCAGTTCGGTACCGTGATGAGACCGGCCCGGCCCCCACGAGTCCGGGTGCCGGGCTCGGGAAGCATTTTCTTCAACCCGGACTACATATAATTCCTCGACTCAAGTCGGCTCCTGTGCTCCTGATCGGCTCGGCACTTTTCAGGGGTTCGGTCCTACATAGTTCAAGGGGTCGACCCGTTTGGTCCTGACCCGACCGATCCGGATGTCAACACCGGTGTTTGGCTATATCTCGGTAACTAGATGGGTTATTCAAAATTTGTCTATGCCTTGAATGATAATTGCTTTATTTATGTGGGTATGATCAAAGTATGCATGTGAGCATGTAATCTTCGATGTGAGCTGTACGGCCGTCGAACGGTTATCCCCATAGCTATAGAACGTACCCCACAAGGGTAATCTCCATGTTTGTCCTTTGCTAAGGACCACGTCATCTGTAAGACCTTGGCAATGTGCCCTGGCTGGTGATGGATATCCTCTCTCAGCACTAGGTGCGTGCTGTGACGGTTGAGCCTCCTGCTATTTGGGGACCCCATTTATGTTCGCCGAAAGGCATACGAGCAGCAGTCTATTGTTATAGGTGTGCACATGAGAATTACTTTGGTTAGGAGATGGGATATTTATTGACTATGTTCATACAGCGACCATGCCATTTAATTTCTCGTACTATATTATTGTTCATGTGCATAGTAGTGAGCACTACAGTTCATTGTGCTCACTCCCACCTGCTCTTCATGGATGCAGGTTAAGCAGGTGTTGGCTGACGAGACAGAGACGAGTGGTGTTGGTCTTTGACTGACTTCATTTAGTTTATTCCGCATGCTAGTAGACTTGGGTCTATTTATGCTTATTTATGACTTGGGAGCTTTGGTATTTATGATTTATGACTTTGGAATTTTGAGAACTTTGGATTGGGAGATGTTCCCTTATGATCAATTTGGATGAACTTGGGATTTATAAAAACATTTGATTTATGATTTACGTTATTTATGTGATTTAGTTCGAGTAGCGCCACTGATTTATGAAAAGAAATCTGAAAAATGTAAGTTGACTTTTGACTTTCGTCAAAATAAAAGTGGGGCGTTACAGTTTGGTATCAGAGCCAGTCTGCTTTTCTGTAGACTACTCAATGTGATTTATATGCATTTATGAATATATGAGTATACGCATTGACCACTCGTCTTCGTCATGCCGCACCGCTTGAGGTATGTAAGTCATAAATAATGCTGAGATTATTTATGAGATGATTGTTTATTTAAACTATGTGTTATGTCTTGGGGCTTAGGAAAATCTATCCACCTTCGATTGGCTTGAACTCTAGTATTTGTTGGCGAACTCTAGAATTGTGGCATGTATATATATTAGTATTATGTCGTATTAAGCTCAGGGTTGGCAGTTCTTTCGCTAAAAAGTGCTGCTTAGTGTCTTCAGACCAGGACCATTATCGATAGCAGGACTAACTGGGGATGACATGAATCGACTGTGGAGGAAGTTAATCGTGGACTCGTGTAGCCACATCAGTCTTGCTTTCTTTCCTAAGTTTTTGCTTTCTCGGAAACCTTGCAGACCTTCATTTATTTTTCTTTCGCGTGGCAGACAATTTTGAATTGTGTTTGAGACTCCTTTATTCTGCTCAATTTCAGTACTTTGGAATTTTGTTTGCCTTCTCTTCCTTTGCATGGGATGAGATTTCAGATGCAGTTAAACATTTTAATTCTGTGATGATTCTTATCTATCCTCGTAAGTTGACAAATCTTGTTTCTAATTCAATATGAAGTTGGGGAGTCGAGAAGTGTTGTCCCACTTTAAAAGATTTTGAGAATCTTTTTAAGGAAGGTAGCCGTGCCTGGTGCAGTCACGTCATGAAGTACATGGTCGTCTTCGCTTTTGATATTCGAAATTGTTGAAGCTCATTTAGGACTACCGACATGGTTAGCTACTTGAGCAAGAGCTGACGTGACGGCCGACACTGTTTGTCGGAAGAGTTGAATGAGCTAAGCGTTTCATTATTCGGTAGTGAACGCTATGTTTGGGATTATTCCCGGCTGAGGAACCGATCCTCGTTTCTTTGGGTAGTTTTACCCGACCTCTATCGTTATTTGTTTGATGGAGACTGTGTTGATCAGGGAAGATGGTGAACTTGGAACTCGGTTTATGCCTTACTAATTTTTGAGACCCTTGAAACTATTGAAGTTGTTCTATACCTACATGATGGGGGAAATCGTTTTTGATTTAAACTCCAAATTGTTGTCGTTCAAAAATTTTGTGAAAAACCCTTTTTCCTTCCAGTTACCTGGGAAATATTTACCTTTGATTTGGAGAAGTTCTTCTCAATACCTCGAACCTAAGTCGGCCCTGGCCGGGTGTAGCCACGCGAAGTGGTGGCCGAGCACGCATGTCCGTGCTGAGAGACGTGAAGCTAGTGCACAGCTGACCGTTGACTCGTACGGGACCTGCCGCCGCCATCACCGAACGCCAAAATCACCATGCCAGTACGTACGACCAAACCCTGACCTTGCAGTTGGTCTCCGAACAGATACACACCCGCGTCCCAGCGCCCCACTTATGCAGCGCCAGCGAGTGTGCCACCTCTCGGGGGACAGTGCATCGACCATACTGTTGATTCATTATGAACCGTTCAACCAGTTTCAGTACCAGAATGTGTTGGGAAACCCCTTGAACTTTGTCTTCTGAACCTTGAACCGAGAGATCCAAGTTCCACTGAACCAATGTATGAATTCTCTAAATCACTTAACTCTCGATTAAGTGAGTTTTGTCGATTATTGCTTAGCCGTGAGAGGGATGTCCCTCGAGACGGCAGAAATTTGAGGTGTTGCATTGTCGAGCGGAGTCTCGAGTCTCGATTGGAGACCATGTAATCACCGTGAGATTGATATGGGTATAAATGTCTTCCTGAAGGTCGCACCACTTAGGGGTGTGGTTCGCTCCGGGAAGAAGGGGAAGCATCAGCCTCGCTATATCGGACCCTTTCAGAATCTCGCACGAGTCGAAGACTTGGCCTACCGGTTAGCTTACCGCATGTGTTGTCGGAGTGTATGACCCCGAACACGTAGTGGACTTCGTCGAGTTGCAGGTCGAGTGAGGCCTTACCTATGAGTAGGTACCGGTGTTCGTACTGGACCGGAAGGTTCATCAGCTGAGGACCCGGGCAGTCGATCTTGTCGAGGTACAATGGAACCGACACGGTAAGTCCGAGGCGACTGGGGAGACTGAAACCCGGATTAGGAGGAGATATCCGAACTTCATGTTTGATGTTGTGTTTTAGAGTTTGGATGTTTTTAGTTTTCGAATTTCGAGGACGGAATTCCTTAAGGTGGGTAGACTGTAATGCCCCGTTTATTTGTGGTATATATTTGGGAATATTTGTTTATTTATTTATTTCGTTATTATTATTATTATTATTATTATTATTATTATTATTATTATTATTATTATTATTATTATTATTATTATTATTATTATCATTATTATTATTATTATCGTGTCTTATTGTTTAAAGGCCTACTATTACTAAATAAGTATTATTGTTATTCATATTAAATGTCTAAATTGCCTAAATGTGATTATGTGATTAAATGGTTAATAATTAAAAATATTATTTGTGTGTATTATATATATATATATACTTATAATCTGTTTTATTTAATTATCGAACGTTCGTGTCGAGCCTCGATTATTTATTGTTCTTGACCCGAGAGACCCGGCTAACCGAAAGCCCGCACCTCAGCCCGGTTTCCCTCTCCCACACGACATCTTTGGGTGGGAAGTCATCCAATAAACCCTAAGCTCGAATATATAAATCATGCGTTTATTCCCTCAAATTCTGATCCTTATAGCTTTTAATTCTCCCAAGCATCTCAAACTCTTTCTCTCTCGTGAGTGTGCAACAGAGAAGAGAAAATATAATTTTCTCGCTTCTCTTTTACTTTCCGTTGCAAAAATCGATCCTCCATCTTATCTTCTCTTTCTTTCTCGCATCATCATCAGTCCAGCAGCCATAATCAGATTAAGAGAGGAGAATTCTTTATCCATCATAACCTCTTTCCCTCTCGGTTCCATATATATATAAAAAAAAGGGAAATCGAAAAAACAGAGCATAGAAAGAGAAGGAAACCTGCTAAATTCTTCATCATCATCGTGCGACCATCACTCCCATCGTGAACCAGCATGTCCCGCTGCTCCCAGTTCCGGTGAGAGAGAGAAGCTTTGCCCTCCAGCAAGTCCCGACATTCCGGCGAGAACCCTGCTGCCCCCGCGTGTGCCCTCCGCCGTCGTTGTGAACCAGTTCCGGCGAGAAGCTCTCCTTGCCATGAACAGCATCTCCATTGCGATCGTCGAACCACCTTTCTCAGCCGTCGGGTCCCGTCGAGTCCTGTCGGAGTGCCGAGTGTAGCCGTCGAGTCCCGTCGAGTTCCGTCAGAGTGCCGAACAAAGTCGATGAGTCCCGGCGTATTCTTTTTCCCGCTCCCAACGCGCGTGTGACTTCAGGCGATCACCGAACTGCCACTACTCATTGCCGTGCTCGTGAGTTTACCCCCAAGCTGATCACTGCTGCTCAAGCTCGTCCTCCGCCGCACGACGAGTTCATCGCCGCTGCCAAGTGAAAGAGAACCGTGGCTCGCTGCACCTTCGTCGCGTAATACCGCCAGCTTCCGGTGACCCTTTTGAAC
Source organism: Striga hermonthica (assembly GCA_902706635.1). Lineage (NCBI taxonomy): Eukaryota > Viridiplantae > Streptophyta > Magnoliopsida > Lamiales > Orobanchaceae > Striga > Striga hermonthica. The sequence goes on along the minus strand of CACSLK010030658.1, from coordinate 63,858 downwards.
TCGATTTCCGATCGTGGTCAGCCCAGCAGTGAGCTGAAGCAAGCCTTCGAGCTGCTGTCCGCGCGAGCCGTCGTGCCGTTCGTTCCTTTCGTTCCGTTTTTCGAACGATTCCCGAGAACGGTACCTAGGCTCGAACTTCGTCTCGTTTAATTTCATGATTGTGTTATTGTGATTTATTATGTGTCAATGTGCTGATCATGTGAATTACAAATTGATTACGTGCCTTGGATATATTATTGTGCCGTATATTGAATTTAGATGCGTTTTGGATATTAAAGTGATTGCCGTCACTTTGGTTTATTGTCGAACTGAGTTTCGAGTAGTATTTTTCGTGGAAATCTTGGAGTTATAGGTACTTGGAGTTGTCCTCGAGTTATTGGTTTTGGTTTGGGATCGTTTCGATGTGTATATGCCGAGTTATGAATTTTCTAAACCGAGTATGCTGCTGAATTGTAATTAATTCATGATACATCGTGTCGTTGTCTAAATGCCGTGAAATTTTATATGTGATGTCCTGTGATTATTTTATAAATCGTGTAAAATTTTCAAGTCAAAACACTATCTGTAGCTATTTTAATTAATTAAATCGGTTTCTGGACAGAATTTTGTAAAATTCATTAAAAATCGTACACTTGGATTTTTGAGCTGAAACTTTGAAGAGTATGTTATTTTGTGGTATTCTGTGTTGTGTCAAAGGTTTGGATTAAAATTCGAAGTGTAGCTATATGAACTATTAAACGTTGGATTTTTGCACTGTTTTTCTTTAATTATTTTAAAATGCTTGCAGATGAATTTAGGGCTGAAACTTGGTGAGATTATGTGCTTTTATATGCCTTGTGATGTGGTAAAGTTTGAGGTTGATTAATTGAGTCTAACTCCAGATTCTGAATTTTGTTTATTTTGGAGTTAATGCTCGGTTATCCGTTGTTTAGGTTCGGATTGGATTTTATTGATGTTGGCATGATTTATGTGTTTTACCTGAGGTATAAGAGTTATGTTCAAGTCTAGTAGTCACTCCAATGTACTTAACTCGGTCAAGGAATCCACGAGTCACTTAGTCGATCTGATTTCGGCTAAGTATATGTGTTTTGTGTGTTGTCTTGTATTGGATAGTCAGTTGATAGGCTATTATAATTGTTGTAGGTTCATCGATCTGAAATTTTTCCATTATTCCTTCAACCATGTGTTTGGCTATATCTCGGTATCCAGGTGGGTTATTCAAAATTTGTCTATGCCTTGAATGATAATTGCTTTATTTATGTGGGTATGATCAATGTATGCATGTGAGCATGTAATCTTCGATGTGAGCTGTACCGGTCGTCGAACGGTTATCCCCGTAGCTATAGAACGTACCCCACAAGGGTAATCTCCATGTTTGTCCTTTGCTAAGGACCACGGCATCTGTAAGACCTTGGCAATGTGCCCTGGCCGGTGATGGATATCCTGTCTCAGCACTAGGTGCGTGCTGTGACGGTTGAGCCTCCTGCTGTTTTGGCACCCCATTTATGTTCGCCGAAAGGCATACGAGCAGCAGTCTATTGTTGTAGGTGTGCACATGAGAATTACTTTGGTTAGGAGATGGGATATTTATTGACTATGTTCATACATCGACCATGCCATTTAATTTCTCGTTCATGTGCATAGTAGTGAGCACTACAGTTCATTGTGCTCACTCCCACCTGCTCTTCATGGATGCAGGTTAAGCAGGTGTTGGCTGACAAGACAGAGACGAGTGGTGTTGGTCTTTGACTGACTTCATTTAGTTTATTCCGCATGCTAGTAGACTTGGGTTTATTTATGCTTATTTATGACTTGGGAACTTTGGTATTTATGATTTATGACTTTGGAATTTTGAGAACTTTGGATTGGGAGATATTCCCTTATGAACAATTTGGATGAACTTGGGATTTATGAAAACATTTGATTTATGATTTACGTTATTTATGTGATTTAGTTCGAGTAGCACCACTGATTTATGAAAAGAAATCTGAAAAATTTAAGTTGACTTTTGACTTTCGTCAAAATAAAAGTGGGGCGTTACAATATTTTTGTAAAAATCATAACTCACTCGACCTGAATCAGATTACAAAAATCCAAAGCCCAGAGAAAGCTAACAGGATGAATTATATTTAATATGAAGAACAGAACTTCAAATAACGGTTTTTGATGGCCTTTTTAGAGGCACAATAGAGCAGTAAATTTGTGATAAATCGAGCAATTCACCACGAATCTTCATCAACAAATCCCAAAGCCACAATCATTAACATATATCACATATACACGACATCACGAGGGGTGGATTTATCCATTAGCATATTTTAATATAAAAATCAACATTAAGCCACGAAGCACACGTACGAAACACGCATAAATTCACGAAATAATAAGCCTATCATGCATACACCTCTAGACATCAATATCATGCTATAACACATAATAAACGAAAGGGTAAAAAGTAGTCGTGTACCGTTCTCGGGAATAACACACGACACGACCGAGAAAGGGACTGAAACGAGGTTGTCACGCATGCGGGGAAGCTCGACGGCTTACGCGCGGCTCGCGGGCGGTGTGCGTGCGTTGGCTGGGTGTCCGGGTGGCCTGGGATGTGCTCAGCGATAGCGAACAGCGATCAGGTAAGTACAAACGACGGTTACGGGGGTCACGCGAGTAGCGAACTGGACTCGCCGAAGTAAGGACTCGATGTTGGTGGTGAGCGACGGCGTCTGCTGGTAGCGAACGGGGCCTAGCGACGTTGCTAGTGACAGTGCGGATTGAGTGATGATCGCGCGTGAAACCGCGCTGCTTGCGGTGGCGCGCGTGTAGCGCCCCGTTTGATTTATAGAATTTCTCGGATTATTCTATTTATCGAATTTTAAATATAAGATTACTTTTTTTATTATATTGGCTATGATGTCGTCCATATTTACTTAAATTATATATTTAAGTACTCGATCATTTCATTGTAAAACGTTTGTTGTTTGGCGATTTCAGTTTAAATGCGTAAATCGAATTTAACTCGTTTGAATATTAGATTTTTCTGAGTTTATTTTAATTAATGACATTTTATTTTATTATATATGCCTTGATTATGTGATTATATATTATATTATTATGTGGATAGAATGATATTGAGACGAGACAAGAATAGAGTTCAATATTCTTGCGAGAAAAGTAAGAAACAAGACTTCGAGAAAAGTCGAGACAAGTTAGGTCTCGAGTATGGTTAAGTATCCATGAACATTTAAGTTAAAAATGTTCAAAGAAGTGAGAAATTTTATTTAGATATTTTAGTCTATTTAAATTATTTATAGAGAATCCGAAATTTTAGAATTTCAGGTTTCACGGTAACCGTTCGTTTGAAGTCCGAATTAGGTTCCGTAAATTTTGTTATTCTCATTTTCTTAGCATGTTCTAATATAACTCCTAATAAGTCATATTTTCAGCCATTTTGAGCACCAAAAGCCAAATTCATACTCATCCATAAGAGTTAGAGAGCCATGTTATTTTCTTTTTCATCATGTGAGCAAATAGTATTTTAAATTATTATATTAAGATTTAGGTTGGATCTAGATCTTATGTCCCTCATGTCATACTTTGATGCCTCATTTCTACCTTATAATGCTCAGCAAAAAGCCATTCCAAACTCTCCCTCAAGTTCAACAAAAACCGAGAGCAAATAATGCCAAGAGTAAAGTTTCATTTTTCCCGAGTGCATGTTGTGGTACATTCGAGTTTTAGGTAAGTGATCCTTTCGTCAGAACGCTTCGAAGTCATGTTCCAACTGAACGGACCCACATTCGGATATTGCAAAGTACACGGCAATGCTTAGGCTAGCTAACAATTCAAGGATGATGAGTAGGATATTCACTCCATGCTTGTAAACCTCAGCAAGATAACTTTATTCCCTCACTCCTCATTCATCTATAGACTCATCAAGTTCAAGAATTTCTATGAAGCAAGCAAAGAAACCGAAACAATCACCTCACAAAGTTCAAGCAAGGTCTAGAACATCAACAACGAGGTTGGTATGCTCAAATCATTTTATAATCATGTTATGTATGAGATGAAGAGTTGATTGATGTATAATTATGCTATATATGTTCAGTTTTTGAAGTGTATATAAGCATGCTAGAAGTTAAAGTTATTCCCAGCTCGCATGATAAATCACCTTTTCGCGGTCTCTGTTGTGCCTCAGTTATGACCATCAATAACTTATTTTATGAAGATTCGTTCTGCATAACAATTGTAGTTTATCCTGTTAGCTTTCTCTGGGCTTTGGAATTTCATAAAACCGATTTATATCGAAGTGAGTTATGATTTTTACTAAAAGAGTGCGCCATCGTTTTCTGAAAACCCAGTAGCATGTAATTTAATGTATAACCCATTTTGTGTGTCTTAATATGCTCAAATGAGTTTGTGATCTGCATGGAATTTATAGGTTTGTTTCTTAGATTTTTTATGGGTTAAAGTTTATGGTAATATGATGTCTGTAGCTCGAGTTATGTTTAATTGAATGAAGATATGCATGAAAAGGGTTTTATACTTTTGCCAGGAATTGATTCTTAATATTAGTAGTTTTTACCCCTTCTTAATTACCTTATCTGCTTCTGTGTTCTAAATGAAAGTTGTAGGGCTGCCTCTTAACTTTCTACAGATGCAAGAATCATGTCAATATGTTATGTGTTGTATGAATTATGTTTGTTTAACTGAAGCTATGAACAAGCATGTTTAGGTTGCTCGAACTGCAACTAGGTTCATAATGTTAGTCAATATGACCTGCTAAATGCCATTACTTGCTTCTGAGATCTTCATGAAAGTTGTAGATGCATGTCTTACGATTACTATGAGGCTTGAATCATGTTCATATGAATTATTTCACGGTCTCTGAGAGCCATCCCTGTACAAATATAAGAATCATCTATTTATAGTATCTTTTTGAGCTCATTTTTCGAGGTGTACGGTTACTTTTTATAAAGTAGCTTTTTAGTGGGTGGCCATGTGAATGGGACCCACTGAAATGATGAAATAACTAGTGGTGTACGAGGATGCCGCGTATGCGTCTCGTGTTAGAGGTATGCTGTAAAAGCTATGTTTTGCAGATTCTATCAATTCCATTTTGATCTGGCCATCATGTTTTGGTCAAAATACATATGCTTGCAGTTTATTTATTTATGCAATCATACTCTTTGTCTTACACTGAGATAGTATGGTTCGAAGTGTGTCGAACAGAAAGATCACCTATCGGTTCCTTGTAAGACTAAACTATCCGTTCACAGTCCAGACAAGCAGTGAGACCCCTCTTGGACAATGACTGTAGTGTATTCTTGATTCAGTTGGCCTTTGACTGAAGAATTACACTTGCACTTATAATAGGTGATGAACAGGACCATGGAAGGATAAGATTATGAGACACACTGATCGTTGTTGTAATCTAGACCTTCAGCAATTGATGCGTACTCTTAAGTTGTAAGATAATATAAAACGGGAATATGTATTCATCACTTGTTTATTTGATTTACCAAGGGTGATTCCTATTTTGCTAGGATGACATACTCAGTATTTTGGTAAATAAGTGTGTTTATATGATGTGCCGTTATAAATTATTTACGGTCACTGTGTCCCAGTGCGCTGGGTTGATGACGTCCCCGAAATGAGCTCAGGAATGAATATTATGTCAAGCCCTGCAGGTGGATGTGTTCCGACAAAATGATTAAGGATCTGAGTGGTACTAATTTCGGAAATGAATAAGAAGTTGATTAATTATTTTGTCAGTAATTTAATTAATCAACGGACGTTATATCTTAAACGTGGGGAGATAAATCGATCAATTAGATTAATATACTTAATCAGTGGAGACGAGTTAATTGTAATTTGTAGCTAAATGGGGAGAGAAATAATATTACTCTAGTGGAATGTTTTATTATTTAATTCCAAGATTAGGAATTAGGAATTAATTATATTCCATATTTCCCTAAGGATGAGAATATTCCTTCTAGAATATTACCTAGGGTTAGGAGACTATAGAGTCTTCTAGAAGGTAATTAAATATTAGAATTATTATCCTAGATGGGAAAAAGGGATGGAAGATAATAAGGATTCCTAAAACATTGGTCTACACTTAAAACATAACCCTCTCTCTCTCTGCAATTCAAAGTCTAATCGCCCAACCGCTTTCCACTATTCGTCGTCGATAGCCTTCCCCGGCGATGGCGGGGCTTGGCCAGTGGTCGCCTCTGACCGCTCGTCCCACCTCGGTCGTTGTACACCCTAAATTGCTGTGGATCTGCTACGTCGCTACCCTCCAATTGACGGCCATTTGGAGTCTCGAGAGGCTACCTCTTTGGTCGGAGTCCTGTCGGCGATGGGTGGTGTTCTCCCGGCCACCGGCGGACGTTCGATTGGTGTAGGTATGTTCTTCTCTCTCTCTACTTTGCTGGATTTGGAGTCCCTGTTGGAGGTGTCGTTTCTTTCCGGCGGAGCTTCCAGGGGGAGTTTGTTGGCCGGAGTACTGTGGTGGTGCTCGACGGTGTGCGGGCCCGAGAATGGGAGAGACCCCGCTGTGACGTCCCTTTTGTGGCGGTCGGGGTGGATGAATCATATCATCTACCCCCTCCCCGTTTCGGCTAGTGGTGTTAGGCAGAGGGGGGCTGGGATCCCGACTCTGTTGAACTCGGCTAATGGTGTTAGGCAGGCTCGGGAGTTGCGGGTGGGGTCTGGTTGGTCGGTTTTCATTCGGTTGGAGAGTGGGTCGATTTTGAGATTGGTTTTGGTTCCGGTTTCAGCTACTGTATACGCGTTTGCGCAGTTTTGGTAGTGGCTTCTCAGGCTGGGACTCTTTCTTGTTTTGATTGTTCACTGCTGTTCGGGCCTGCTCGTTTGTCGGGGAAGGGTTCTATGTTTTAGTTTAGTTTTTTTGTTGTTCTAGTTTTGTATTTTCAGTGTCTTTGTATGTGCTTGTTCTTGTGTTTTAGGTTTGGGTCGTTGACCTTGGTTAGCCCGAGTGTGACCTTATTATCATGTTGGGATCCCACACTCGGGAATTACACTATTGTGGTCGTCTTAGTGTTTTGTTCTAGTTTTTTAGTGTTCCCTAGGATTACCCTGTTGGGGTCGTCTTTGTGTTTTGTTCTAGTTTTGTTGTGGTCCCGAGGATTACCCTGTTGGGTTCGGCTCTAGGCGGTCTGTTGACTGTCCTTCTATTTTTATTCAGCTATTGGCTGCTTGTATTCAACCGTTGGCTGCTTTTATTCAGCGGGTGTGGTCTCCTTTCCATTTTTATTCAGCTATTGGCTGCTTGTACTTAGCCGTTGGCTGCTTGTATTTAGCCGGTGGCTGCTCCTTTGCACATTTGTGCGTATTTATATAATACCTCTATCGTTTCGGGAAAAAAATAAGGATTCCTAAACCTAAAGGAATAAGCCCATATTTAGCACCTCCTTTAGGTCCCTATTGTAGCCTATAAATACACAAGTCCCCTAGCCTCTTGAAAAGTGTGTCACACGATTTCTTCTCCTCGAAGGGCTGGAGAAATTCGGCCTCTTCAAGTGAGAAAGAAAGAGAGAGATTCTTCTTCGAGAGAAAATTCGGTTAGCACCGTAAGGTCTTAGAAGATGATGATCGAGAAGCTTTGGGAGATCTAATAAATCGCTCCATCAAGATTTAATAGAGATCGTGTAATGGTCATATAATAGAGGATTCGAAGGTTGTTAATTCGTATCCCGTTGAATATATATATCCGTTCATCCCGTCAAATATATTCATCCCCGCAGCATCTCTGATGGCCACCAAATCATGAGAGGAAGACCACCGGAGCAACAGGAGATCGCCAGCGTAATTCTGGCGACCAGCCACCGCCGGACGCGCCTGAGCTGGATGATGAAGATCGTGTGTTTCGATTGCCGATAAGCCACAAACCAGTGCCTTGAATCGCCGATAGTTGCCTAGAGGTTCACAAACCGCACCCCTCTAAACGAATGTAATTGCAATAGAATTTTGGTGAAAAACTAAAGCAGAGAAAGAATGAACAAAAGTTCAGATTTTTATTGATAAACTGAATGATGAAAAAAAAACATAGGGGAGGGGCCTTTATATAGGCACAAATTATATCTAGTCCTAATCTACCAAGGGAACTAATAAAGCAATAAAATATTAAGTATCCTAATTAAGCTAGAAATCATAAAGCTAGATGGAAACTAACTTTCTTGGTGTGCACTCCAACTCTCTCCCTCTTTTCTCTCGCGCACCGCCTCACTCGAACCACCATCCTCGCGCGCCGCCCTCAGCCCTTGCCCTAGTCCTCAAGGACTAGGGCGCCGCCTTCCCACACGCGTGCAAGCCCACCTGGTGTGCCGCGCACGCCTTCAGATGCTATGCCGCCTCTGCGCGCGTGGATGCCCGCCAGTCCGCATCCCTCAAGGACTGCGGCATCGCGCTCCGCGCGTCCTTCCCCACCAGGCGTGTTGCGCACGCCTTCGCCCTCGGCTTCGCTTGCGCGCGCATGTTCTCCCGCGACACCCAGGTTGCCACACTCCTCGAGGCATAGGGCTTTAGGCCCCGCGCGTGTTTCCCAGCAGCGCGCTTCTCCTGCGCTTGCGCCCTCTGTGCCTGTTGCCCGCGCGTGCTGCGCGCCCGCGCCTGCGACACCGCACTCGCCCACCTTGCGCCCTAGTTACGTGCAGTCATCCTTGCCTGTCAATTGTCTACTCTCGCGCTCCGTGCGTGTCTCCTGCTCCAGGACGTACTTCTCGCCTGCGGCCCGTGCCATTCTCTTGCGTGCGTGATAGGCACGACTTGCAGCGTTTTTGAGCTGCCTAGCCACTTCCGTATCATTCCCGTCCCCTTCAAGCGCTTCCTTGTCCTCAAGGATAAAACTCGGGAATTGATCACGTATCTCATCCAGATCCTCCCATGTGGCTTCCTCCTGTGGCAACTCTTCCCACTCGATTAGCACTTCCCAGCGGTATCGTCCAGCCTTCCTAATTTTGCGGTTCTCCACTGCACATTTTGGTCGTACTATGACCCTTCGATCAGTCGCAATTGCTGGTAGCTCTTCGCACCACTTGTGCGCTTCTCCTAAACTTCGCTTAAGCTAAGAAACATGTATGACTGGATGGACTTGAGAGCTTTCAGGTAGTTCCAAACGGTAGGCTACTTGACCGATGCGCTTCAGAATCTGGTAAGGCCCATAGTATCGCACTCCTAGCTTAGTTGCCGCCCTTTGAGCTGTCGTGCGCTGCCTAAACGGTCGCAGCTTTAAGTAGACATACTCGCCTGGTGCGTAATTCTCCTCTCGTCGCTTTCCATCTACGAAGGCTTTGGTTCGATTAATCGAGCCTTCGAGATTTTTCTTCAACTCTCGTAACATCAAATCTCGCTCTTCAAGTTCTCAACCGACTTCATCGTTGACCGTGCCTCCTTCTAAGTAGCTGATCAACGTTGGCGGTTTACACCCGTATACCAACTCAAATGGAGTCATCTTGGTCGACTTATGGTAGGTCGTATTTGTAATGTCCCGTTTATTTGTAGAATGTTTGGGATTATTTGTTTGTTTTTTTTAATTACTATTGTTATTAAATGCCAAATTGCTAAAATTATTATTATTATTATTATTATTATTATTATTATTATTATTATTATTATTATTATTATTATTATGTCTAATTGTTTAAATACCAATTATTATTAAATAAATATATTTTGTGAATTATATAAATATAAAATAATTATTTTGTGCGCAATATGTGTATATATATGTGTGTGCCCGTCTCATTTGATTTATTTTCGAGCGTCGTATATTAACGCGATTGAACCCGAGCCCCGACTCTTTTATTTTTGGAATCACGCCTTATTTCTTTTATTCGTACCAAGCCTTTGATCTTGTAATCGAGCCAGGGCCTTGGTCTAAAGTTTATCGAGCTCGACCCGTGTACTCGACCCGCTCTCTTTGCTTGGATGTTTAGCTATTTAGCTAAACCCTACTTGTATAAATTGTGAGATTTTTTTCCCCAACTCGTAATTAAACTCCGCAGACCCTACCTGTTGGATTTCTCTCATCCCCGCAGCTGTTTTCTTTTCTTCTTCTTTCACTCATCGTGCTCGCAGCCTTAAGCTTTCTATCCCTCTCGCATGTTTGCTGCGTTTTCAAAAAAAAAAAAAAAAGAAGTCGATCGCAAGAAAAGAAAACAGAGCATAGAAAGAGGAGGAAACCTGCTAAATTCTTCCCATCATCAAGCGCGCACCACCATCGTCACCATCGTGAGCCCTCCCCGTTGCGAGGTTGCAGCAGGTTTCGCTGCCAAATCGCAAGAACTCCAGGACCCCCATGGCGAGCAGCTCTCCCTCTGCGAGTTTTTCCGGCGACCACCACCACCGCGAGAAGACCCCTTGCTGCTGTTCCATCGCAATTCCGTTCGGTAGCTCAGCCGCGAACCACCGAGGCTGCATGCCCTTGTTGCTGTCCCATTTATTGTGATCCGTCGGTGAGCCAAACAAAGTTATCGAGCCTCCTCGTTTTGGTCGAGCACCACCAGAAAGTTCTCGCTGTCCAGCGGTACCTCCGCAATTGTTTTCCGGCATCCCTAGCGAGCCGGGAGAGCCACGCAGGACTACGTACACGTAAGCCCTGCGAGCCGAACTCCGTTCCCGCTGTTCGTGCATTTTCGTGCGTCTTCCTTTGATGTCCATCATTGTTGGGACCTGTTCATCGCTGCCCGGACCCGCTGATCACTCGCACAACTTTCGGGCGAGCCGAAGCTTAGCCGTCGAGTCCCGTCGGTGCATTCGTGAAGCCGTTTCAGCCCTGTTTTGATTCTTTCGTTCGAACGTCTTCCCAAAATCGGTACCTAGGCTCGAACCTCATCTCGTTTTGATTTCGTGATTTATGATATTGTGTTAAATTGCTTGCTAAGTTGCTGATCGTGAGAATTAAGAGTTAAATTCGTGCCTTGGATGTTTTTATTGAGCCATATATTTAGTTTAAATGCGATTTGGATATCAAAGTGATTGCCGTCACTTTGGTTTATTGTCGAACTGAGTTTCGAGTGGTATTTTTCGTGGAAATCCTGGAGTTACAGGTACTTGGAGTTGTGCTTGAGTTATTCGTTTTGGTTTGCGGTCGTTTCGATCTGTATATGCCGAATTGTGAATTTTCTAAACCGAGCATGTTGCTGAATCGTAATTAATTCATGATAAATCGTGTGATTGTCCAACTGTCATGAAATTTTATATGCGATGTCCTGTGATTATTTTGTAAGTCGTGTAAAATTTTTAAGTCGAAACTCCATCTGTAGCTATTTTAATTAATTAAATCAGTTTCTAGTCAGGATTTTATAAAATTCATTAAAAATAGTACACTTGGAGTTTTGAGCTGAAACTTTGTGGAGTATGCTATTTTATAGTATTTTGTGTTGTGTCAAAATTTTAGATTAAAATTCGAAGTGTAGCTATATGAACTATTAATGTCGAGTTTTGACAATGTTTTTGCTTAAATTATTTAAAAATGCTCCCGGATGAATTTAGGGCTCAACCTTGGTGAGATTATGTGTTTTTGTATGCCTTATGATGTGGTAAAGTTTCAGGTTTATTGGTTGAGTCTAACTCTGAATTTTGAACTTTGTTTATTTTGGAGTCTTAATACTCGGTTATCAGTTGTCTAGGTTCGGATTGGATTTTATTGATGTTGGCATGATTTATGTGTTTTACCTGAGGTATATGAGTTGTATCCATGTCCAGTAGTCGCTCCAACGTACTTAACTCGGTCAAGGAATCCACGAGTCACTTAGTCGATATGATTTCGGCTAAGTATATGTGCTTTATGTGTTGTCTTGGATTGGATAGTCAGTTGATAGGCTATTATAATTGTTGTAGGTTCATCGAGCTGATTTTTTGCCATTGTCCCTTCAACTCTGTGTTTAGCTACATCTCGGTATCCAGGTGGGTCTTATTTCAATTGCTATGCCGTAAATAATTTATTTGTTGTTGGGTTGGTATGATCGCTGCTTGAATGTGAATTTGTGTAACCTTCGTTGTGAGCTGTATGTCCTTCAAACGGTTGTCCCCGTCATTGAGAGCTGTATGTCCTTCGACGGTGCCCTTATGTGGCAATCTCCCTAAGTCCTAATGATAGGCCATACCGTTGAGAGCTGTATGTCCTTCGGTATGCACTCCCATTGTTAAGAGCTGTATGTCCTTCAACGGCTAATGATAGATGTGCACATGAGTGAGGTTATTGGTGTATTGATTGGAGATGTGACATGATGAATTAATTTATGATCATGCTGTGACCATACCCTTGCTATATTATGTTGTTATTTACGTGCATAGTGGTGAGCACAACAGTTCATCGTGCTCACTCCCACCTGCTCTTCATTGATGCAGGTTAAGTAGGTGCCGACTGACGAGACAGAGACGAGTGGTGTTGGTCTTTGACTGACTTCATTTAGTTTATTCCGCATGCTAGTAGAATTGGATTCATTTATGCTTATTTATGACTTTGGAATTTTTGTAACTTTGAATTGGGAGATGTTCCCTTATGAACAATTTAGATGAAACTGGGATTTATGAAAACAATGGATTTATGATTTATGATTTATGCAAGTGTGATTTATGTTATTATGTGATTTAGTTCAAGTAGCGCCACTGATTTATGTAAAGGTTTCGAAAAGAATTTCGAAAAATTTAAGTTGACTTTTTGAAAAGCCTTTGACTTTCGTAAAATAAAAGTGGGGCGTTACAGTTTGGTATCAGAGCTAGTCTGCGTTTCTGTAGACTGCTCAACGTGATTTATGTGCATTTATGAATATATGAGTGTACGCATTGACCACTCGTCTTCGTCATGCCGCACCGCTTGAGGTATGTAAGTCATAAATAATGCTGAGATTATTTATGAGATGATTGTTTATTTAAACTATGTGTTATGTCTTGGGGCTTAGGAAAATCTATCCACCTTCGATTGACATGAACTCTAGTGTTTGTTGGCGAACTCTAGAATTGTGGCATATATATTAGTATTATGTCGTATTAAGCTCAGGCTTTGGCAGTTCTTTCGCTCAAAAGTGCTGCTTAGTGTCTTCAGACCAGGACCATTATCGATAGCAGGACTAATTGGAGATGACTTGAATCGATTGTGGAGGAAGTTAATCGTGGACTCGTGTAGCCACATCAATCTTGCTTTCTTTTCCTAAGTTGTTGCTTTCTCAGAAACTTTGCAGACTTCCATTTATCTTCCATTTATTTTCCTTTCCCGTGGTAGATAGTTTAGAATTGTGTTTGTGATTCTGATCGATTTCAGTTCTTTGAAATTTTGTTTGCCTTCTCTTCCTTTGCATCGGATGAGATCTCAGATGGAGTTAAACATTTTAAATTCTTTGATGATCCTTATCTATCCTCGTAAGTTGAGAATCTTGTTTTGTGATGCCTCTAATTCAATATGAAGTTGGGGAGCCGAGAAGTGTTGTTCCACTTTAAAAGATTTTGAGAATCTTTTAAGGAGGGTAGCCGTGCCTGGTTCAAGCACATCGTGAAGTACATGGCCGTCTTCGCTTTTGATATTCGAAATTGTTGAAGCTCATTTAGGACTGCCGACACGGTTAGCTACTTGAGCAAGAGCTGACGTGACGGCCGACACTGTTTGTCGGAAGAGTCGAATGAGCCAAGCGTTTCATTATTCGGTAGTGAACGCTATGTTTGGGATTATTCCTGGCTGAGGAACCGATCCTCGTTTCTTTGGGTAGTTTTACCCGACCTCTATCGTTGTTTGTTTGATGGAGACTGTGGTTGATCAGGGAAGGTGGTGAACTTGGAACTCGGTTTATGCCTTATTAATTTTTGAGACCCTTGAAACTAATGAAGTTGTTCTATACCTACATGATGGGGGAAATCGTTTTTGATTTAAACTCTAAATTGTTGTCATTCAAAAATTTTGTGAAAAACTCTTTTTCCTTCAAGTTACCTTGGAAATATTTACCTTTTATTTGGAGAAGTTCTTCTCAATACCTCAAACCCAAGCCGGCCCTGGACGGGTGTAGCCACGCGAAGTGGTGGCCGAGCACGCATGTCCGTGCTGGGAGACGTAAGGCTAGTGCACGGCCGACCGTTGACTCGCACGTGAGCTGCAGCCGCCATCACCGAACACCAAACTCATCATGCCAGTACGTACGGCCAAACCCTGACCTTGTAGTTGCTCTCCGAACAGGTACACACCCGCATCCCAGCGCCCCGCTTATGCAGCGCCAGCGAGTGTGCCACCTCTCGGGGGACAGTGCATCGACCATACCGTTGATTCATTTTCGAACCGTTCAACCAGTTTCTGTACCGGAATGTGATGGGAAACCCCTTGAACTTTTTCTTCTGAACCTTGAACCGAGAGATCCAAGTCCCACTGAACCAATGTATGAATTCCCTAAATCACTTAATGCTTGATTAAGTGAGTTTGTTGAATATTGCTTAGCCGTGAGAGGGATGTCTCTCGAGACGGCAGGAATTTGAGGTGTTGCATTGTCGAGCAGAGTCTCGAGTCTCGATTGGAGACTATGTAATCACCGTGAGACTGATGTTGGTATAAATGTCGTCCTGAAGGTCGCACCCCTGAGGGGTGTGGTTCGCTTCGGGAAGAAGGGGAAGCTTCGGCCTCGCTATATCAGACTTTCAGTATCTCGCACGAGTCAAAGACTTGGCCTACCGGTTAGCTTTACCGCATGTGTTGTCGGAGTGTATGACCCCGAACACATAGTGGACTTCGTCGAGTTGCAGGTCGAGTGAGGCCTTACCTATGAGTAGGTACCGGTGTTCGTACTGGACCGGAAGGTTCATCAGCTGAGGACCCGGGCAGTTGATCTTGTTGAGGTGCAATGGAACCGGCACGGCAAGTCCGAGGCGACTGGGGAGATTGAAACCGAGATTAGGAGGAGATATCTGAACTTCATGTTTGATGTTGTATGTTAGAGTTTGGATGTTTTTAGTTTTGAATTCCGAGGACGAAATTCTTTTTAAGGTGGGTAGACTGTAATGCCCCGTTTATTTGTAGAATGTTTGGGATTATTTGTTTGTTTTTTTTTAATTACTATTGTTATTAAATGCCAAATTGCTAAAATTTTTATTATTATTATTATTAATTATTATTATTATTATTATTATTATTATTATTATTATTATTATTATTATTATTATTATTATTATTATTATGTCTAATTGTTTAAATACCAATTATTATTAAATAAATATATTTTGTGAATTAATAAATATAAAATAATTTTTTTGTGCGCAATATGTGTATATATATGTGTGTGCCCGTCTCATTTGATTTATTTTCGAGCGTCGTATATTAACGCGATTGAACCCGAGCCCCGACTCTTTTATTTTTGGAATCACGCCTTATTTCTTTTATTCGTACCAAGCCTTTGATCTTGTAATCGAGCCAGGGCCTTGGTCTAAAGTTTATCGAGCTCGACCCGTGTACTCGACCCGCTCTCTTTGCTTGGATGTTTAGCTATTTAGCTAAACCCTACTTGTATAAATTGTGAGATTTTTTTCCCCAACTCGTAATTAAACTCCGCAGACCCTACCTGTTGGATTTCTCTCATCCCCGCAGCTGTTTTCTTTTCTTCTTCTTTCACTCATCGTGCTCGCAGCCTTAAGCTTTCTATCCCTCTCGCGTGTTTGCTGCGTTTTCAAAAAAAAAAAAAAAAGAAGTCGATCGCAAGAAAAGAAAACAGAGCATAGAAAGAAGAGGAAACCTGCTAAATTCTTCCCATCATCAAGCGAGCACCACCATCGTCACCATCGTGAGCCCTCCCCGTTGCGAGGTTGCAGCAGGTTTCGCTGCCAAATCGCAAGAACTCCAGGACCCCCATGGCGAGCAGCTCTCCCTCTGCGAGTTTTTCTGGCGACCACCACCACAGCGAGAAGACCCCATGCTGCTGTTCCATCACAATTCCGTTCGGTAGCTCAGACGCGAACCACCGAGGCTGCATGCCCTTGTTGCTGTCCCATTTATTGTGATCCGTCGGTGAGCCAAACGAAGTTATCGAGCCTCCTCGTTTTGGTCGAGCACCACCAAAAAGTTCTCGCTGTCCAGCGGTACCTCCGCAATTGTTTTCCGACATCCCTAGCGAGCCGGGAGAGCCACGCAGGACAACGTACACGCAAGCCCCGCGAGCCGAACTCCGTTCCCGCTGTTCGTGCATTTTCGTGCGTCTTCCTTTGATGTCCATCAATTTCGGGACCTGTTCATCGCTGCCTGGACCCGCTGATCACTCGCACAACTTTCGGGCGAGCCGAAGCTTAGCCGTCGAGTCCCGTCAGTGCATTCGTGAAGCCGTTTCAGCCCTGTTTTGATTCTTTCGTTCGAACGTCTTCCCAAAATCGGTACCTAGGCTCGAACCTCATCTCGTTTTGATTTCTTGATTTGTGATATTGTGTTAAATTGCTTGCTAAGTTGCTGATCGTGAGAATTAAGAGTTAAATTCGTGCCTTGGATGTTTTTATTGAGCCATATATTGAGTTTAAATGCGATTTGGATATCAAAGTGATTGCCGTCACTTTGGTTTATTGTCGAACTGAGTTTCGAGTGGTATTTTTCGTGGAAATCTTGGAGTTACAAGTACTTGGAGTTGTGCTTGAGTTATTCGTTTTGGTTTGCGGTCGTTTCGATGTGTATATGCCGAATTGTGAATTTTCTAAACCGAGCATGTTGCTGAATCGTAATAAATTCATGATAAATCGTGTGATTGTCCAACTGTCATGAAACTTTATATGTGATGTACTGTGATGATTTTGTAGTCGTGTAAAATTTTTAAGTCGAAACTCCACCTGTAGCTATTTTAATTAATTAAATCAGTTTCTGGTCAGGATTTTATAAAATTCATTAAAAATAGTACACTTGGAGTTTTGAGCTGAAACTTTTAGGAATATGTTATTTTGTGGTATTCTGTGTTGTGTCAAAATTTTAGATTAAAATTCGAAGTGTAGCTATATGAACTATTAATGTCGGGTTTTGACACTGTTTTTGCTTAAATTATTTAAAAATGCTCCCGGATGAATTTAGGGCTCAAAGTGGGCGAGATTATGTGTTTTTGTATTCCTTATGATGTGGTAAAGTTTCAGATTTATTGGTTGAGTCTAACTCTGAATTCTGAACTTTGTTTATTTTGGAGTCTTAATACTCGGTTATCAGTTGTCTAGGTTCGGATTGGATTTTATTGATGTTGGCATGATTTATGTGTTTTACCTGAGGTATATGAGTTGTGTCCATGTCTAGTAGTCGCTCCAAAGTACTTATCTCGGTCAAGGAATCCACGAGTCACTTAGTCGATATGATTTCGGCTAAATATATGTGCTTTGTGTGTTGTCTTGGATTGGATAGTCAGTTGACAGGCTATTATAATTGTTGTAGGTTCATCGAGCTGAAATTTTGCCATTGTTCCTTCAACTCTGTGTTTAGCTACATCTCGGTATCCAGGTGGGTCTTATTTAAATTGCTATGCCGTAAATAATTTATTTGTTGTTGGGTTGGTATGATCACTGCTTGAATGTGAATTTGTGTAACCTTCGTTGTGAGCTATATGTCCTTCGAACGGTTGTCCCCGTCGTTGAGAGTTGTATGTCCTTCGACGGTGCCCTTATGTGGCAATCTCCCTAAGTCCTAATGATAGGCCATACCGTTGAGAGCTGTATGTCCTTCGGTATGCACTCCCATTGTTGAGAGCTGTATGTCCTTCAACGGCTAATGATAGATGTGCACATGAGTGAGGTTATTGGTGTATTGATTGGAGATGTGACATGATGAATTAATTTATGATCATGCTGTGACCATACCCTTGCTATATTATGTTGTTATTTACGTGCATAGTGGTGAGCACAACAGTTCATCGTGCTCACTCCCACCTGCTCTTCATTGATGCAGGTTAAGTAGGTGCCGGCTGACGAGACAGAGACGAGTGGTGTTGGTCTTTGACTGACTTCATTTAGTTTATTCCGCATGCTAGTAGACTTGGATTCATTTATGCTTATTTATGACTTTGGAATTTTTGTAACTTTGAATTGGGAGATGTTCCCTTATGAACAATTTAGATGAAACTGGGATTTATGAAAACAATGGATTTATGATTTATGATTTATGCAAGTGTGATTTATGTTATTATGTGATTTAGTTCAAGTAGCGCCACTGATTTATGTAAAGGTTTTGAAAAGAATTTCGAAAAATTTAAGTTGACTTTTTGAAAAGCCTTTGACTTTCGTAAAATAAAAGTGGGGCGTTACAGTATTGTACCAGTACTCAGCCCAAGGCAGAAAGTTTTCCCACCTCTTCAGAAATTGATGAACATAGCACCGTAGGTATTGCTCAAGGGTTTGGTTGGTTACCTCGGTTTGCCATCAGTTTGAGGATGATATGCTGAGCTAATAGATAGCTTGGTCCCCTGCAGCTTGAAGAATTTGGACCAAAAGCTGCTCATAAAGATCCTATCTGGGTCAGAAACTATAGATCGTGGAGCTCCGTGTAACTTCATTACATATTCGATGAACAATCTGGCGATAGACTTTGCTGTGTAGGGATGGGTAATGGGTATGAAGTGAGCATACTTGCTGAGTCGGTCCACTACGACCATTATGCCGTTAAACCCATTGGAACTTGGCAACCCTTCAATGAAGTCCATGGTGATGTCTTCCCAAATTGCCTCGGGTATTGGTAGTGGTTGCAGCAGCCCGCTTGGTCGGCGTGAATCAGCCTTAGTGCGTTGACAGTCGTCGCATCGTTCGATGTAATCTCGAACCGTGCTCTGTTGCCCCGGCCAGAAAAAGGTATTGGCTATCCTCATCCATGTGCAGTAGATACCCGAGTGTCCTCCAATCTTAGAATCGTAGAAGTGCTGCATGATCTTCTCGCGTAACTGTCCATCGTCAGGAACGAATACTCGACCTCGATGTAGTAATAAGCCGTTGTGCAGCTCATAATCAGCAACTGTTTCTCTTGCCTCAATATTTTGGCGCACTTCCTTGTAATAAATATCCTCTTCTTGCGACTTTCGAACTTTCTACCAGATGGTCCACGTCGGTCCGGTGATAACATCAAGCTCAGCTACATCTGTCTATCGGGATAATGCGTCAGCCACAGCATTTTCTGTCGCCCTGGCCGATAGACTATCTCGAAGTCGAACCCCATAAGTTTTGAGACAAACTTCTGCTGCTCGGAGGTAACAATCCTTTGCTCGAGTAAGTGCTTGAGCGGCTGCTGGTCGGTCACAATCCGAAATCGACGCCCCAATAAGTAAGGCCTCCAGCATCGTACTGCCTCGACAACTGCTATCATCTCCTTTACGTACGCAGATAATCCTATCCGAGTTGTGCCTAGTGCCTTGCTGAGATAGGCTAGAGGTCGTCCTTCCTGCACGAGCACAGCTCCAATTCCAATATCACTCGCATCTGTGTGTACCTCGAATAGGACATCAAACCTTTGCATGGCGAGTACCAGCGTCGCAGTCATAGCGCCCTTCAGTTTCTCAAATGCCTCCTCGCTAGCCTTGGTCCATGTGAACCCGCCTTTCTTGGTCATTTCGATCAGTGGCTTGGCGATGGTCCCGTAATCCTCAACAAATTTCCTGTAGTAACCCTTGAGCCCTAGGAATCCTCGGAGCTACGTGAGACTCGTTGGCATAGGCCAGTCGACCATAGCCTCTATCTTCCGTGGATCAACCTTCACACCATTGTAGGATATAAAGTGGCCTAGGTACTCAACCATCTCATGCCCGAATGACCACTTGGACGGCTTGATGTCGAATGAGTTAGCCTCCAAGACTTCAAGCACCACTCTCAAATTCTCCAGATGTTCAGCTCATGACTTCCAATATACCAATATATCATCAAATAAGACTAGAACAAACTTACGTAGATACTCCTTGAAGATGGAATTCATAGCCAACTGGAAAGTGGATGGGGCATTGCACAGCCCAAATGGCATCACCAAATACTCATAGTGCCCTTGAGGCGTACGAAAGGATGTCTTCGGAATGTCGGCCTTGTGGAGTCGAATCTGGTGATAACCCGCTCTCAGATCGAGCTTCGAGAAGTAACGTGATCCTCCAACTCATCGAGCATGTCGTCGACACTGGGAATAGAAAATTGGTCCTTGATAGTCACGGCATTCAGAGCTCGGTAGTCAGTACAAAACCTCCACGTACCATCCTTCTTTTTAGCTAATAATACTGGTGACGAAAATGGACTCGAGCTATGCTGAATTAACCCAGACTCTAACATCTCCGCTACTTGCCTTTCGATCTCATTTTTTTGAAAGTGAGCATACCTATAGGGATGGACGTGCACTGCATGTTGCTCGTTGACCAGTGATATGCGATGATCGAACTACCGGTGGGGTGGTAGTCCCTTAGGTTCGCCCAGTACTTGTTCAAACTCCTCGAGAAGCTCGCGCACATCTCCATGCTGTTGCTCAGTCTCGACCGTGTGCACACCGGTGTTCTCGACGACTACTGCAAAAATTTGGCCGCCACCTCGCCAAACTCTTTCAATACTCTTCAGGCCAACTTCCTTTGTAATCTTTTCTTCTCCCGCCTTGAGAGTGACCTTCTTGCCTTCATATCGAAATTCCATGACTTTGGTACGGTAGTCAGTGGTCACCCTTCCCAATCCTTCTAGCCATTGAACTCCTAGAACCACGTCCGGTCCAACCAAGGGTAGGGCATAGAGATCGGCTTCCACGACTACTCCTTGAAATTTGATTGGTACCTTACGAAAGGACTCGGTGCATTGAAGCCTCTCACCGTTGGCTACTCGAACTTCAAAGGGCTCAATCTTCGTGGTCGGTAGCTTCAACTTCTGGGATAAGTCGGCATTAATGAAGTTATGTGATGACCCATTGTCTACGAGCACGATCACTCGTCGGTCCTAGACCCAAGCTGGTAGACTCATCGTCCTTGGCCCTCTGACCCCAGCCATGGCGTGCATCGAGATTTCAGATTCTTCCTCGAGCACTTGTTCCTCTTGCTTTGCCTCCTCCTCACCCTCAGAATCCTCCTCATCAGAATTGACGACCTGAATCACAAAAGCCTGTTTACATTGATGTCCTGGTGTAAACTTTTCCTCGCACTTGAAACAGAGGCCCTTCTCACGCTGGCATTTGACCTCCTCGGGAGAGAGCTGCCTGACTACTGGTCCCGGCGGTCGAGGGTTGATGGTCGGCTGTGCGCTCGCGGTCGCTTGAATCGGGCCCGTGCGTCGTGTATCGGTGAAACAAGAGTCCGCCCGTCCCCTTCGCGTAGCAACCAGATGGTCTTCGTGGCGTCGAGCTACCTCCATGGCTGTATGCATCATGGCTGGCCGCTCTAGTCGAACTTCTGCATCTAGATTGAACTTCAGCCCACCTATGAAAGCTCCCACCAATGCATCCTCGGGCCAATCTCGTACGCGGCAGGCTAGACGTTCGAATTCCTTGATGTACTCGCGCAAGCTGCCCATTTGACGTATACCTGTGAGGGCCTCGTTGTAATTATGGTAATCGGATGTGCCAAAGCGCGTGAGCAACTCCCTCTCAAAATCGGCCCATGTGATTGCCTGCTGCAGTTTGCGGTAGACCCTTGTGAGCCATTGCCACCATACATTGGCCTTACCATAAAGATAGAATGTTGCGTACCTTACTCGATCATGGCCTTCGGTTTCGTTGAGTTCGAAGTACTGTGCAACACGGTTGAGCCAATCCTTCGGATCATTGCCAGTGAACATGGACAGTGCGATCCTCAGCTTCTCGGGCTTCGGGCAGTTGTGATAGTTAGACGCCTGGGATCGCCGGTCGAAGTCCTCCTCTTGATCTTGCTCCTCGCTTCGCCGCTCACGGTCCTCTTCTCGATCGCGCTCCTGGCGTCGCTCACGATCGATGTGCTGCTCGCGCCTCGGGGGTGCGTCGTACTGCCATTGCTGGAACACCCTCAGCACCTCGTCCAGACGCTGCTCGAGTCGTGCCACAATGGCGTTGGTGTTGCCTTGGCCCTCGTCGAGCGATCCAAGCCTTCCTTCCATAACTTTGCTCATGCTTCGCATTTGGACGTCCAGATTGTCGATCTTGTCTTTCATCTCCTTGTTGTCCATGGCTTTCTTCTCTTGCTTTCACTCTTTGCCTTGAGGACTCGTCTTGAAGATGATGATATATATATTTCTTTTTTTTTTATAAGGGGGGGAACGAAATAAAGAAGAAGAAAAAGAAAGGGAATGGGGTAGAAGAAAAAACACACAATCTAACACCTCTCAATGAAAGCACCAATGATGAAGATCGTGTGTTCCGATTTCCGATAAGCCATAAACCAGTGCCTTGAATCGCCGATAGTTGCCTAGAGGTTCACAAACCGCACCCCTCTAAACGAATATAATGGCAAAAGAATTTTGGTGAAAAACTAAAACAAAGAAAGAATGAACAAAAGTTCGGATTTTTATTGATAAACTAATTGATGAAAAATAACATAGGGGAGGGGCCTTTATATAGGCACATATTATATCTAGTCCTTGTCTACCTAGGGAACTAATAAAGTAATAAAATATTAAGTATCCTAATTAAGCTAGAAATCATAAAGCTAGATGGAAACTAAATCTCTTGGTGTGCACTCCAAGTAACTCTCTCCCTCTTTTCTCTCGCGCACCGCCTCACTCGGACCGCCATCCTCTCGCGCCGCCCTCGGCCCTTGCCCTAGTTCGCAAGGACTAGGGCACCGCCTTCCCGCGCGCGTGCACGCCCGCCTGGCGTGCCGCGCACGCCTTCAGATGTTGCGCCCCCTCTGCGCGCGTGGATGCCTGCCAGTCCGCATCCCTCAAGGACTGCGGCTTCGCGCTCCGAGCGTCCTTCCCCGCCATGCGTGTTGCGCATGCCTTCGCCCTCGGCTTCGCTTGACGCGCGTGTTCTCCGACGATACCCAGGTTGCCGCACTCCTCGAGGCATAGGGCTTTAGTCCCCGCGCGTGTTTCCCAGCAGCACGCTTCTCCCGCGCTTGCGCCCGCTGTGCCTGTTGCCTGCGCATGCTGCGCGCCCGCGCCTGCGACACTGCGCTCGCCCGCCTTGCGCACTAGTTGCGTGCAGTCATCCTTTCCCGTCAATTGGTTACTCTCGCGCTCCTTGCGTGTCTCCTGCTCCATGACGTGCGTCTCGCCTGCGGCCCGTGCCATTCTCTTGCGTGCGTGATAGGCACGAATTGAGTCGTTCTTGAGCTGCCTAGCCATTTCCTTATCACCGGAGCCCCACGCGCCAGCACGCGCAGCCCCAGCACCGCCCACGCTCGATCACGCATGACTGCGCAGGCAGACGCCCAACCCATGCACTGCAACACACACTAGCATCGCATCCCAGCGTGCCCTGCGTTGTTCCAGCGTCCACCGTGCGCCATCGTGTGTGCCAGCGTTCTTCGCGCGCGCCCAGCAGACGACCGCCAGTGCGCCAGAAGTACGCGCAAGCCAGTCCTTGCCCGCCTAGGAGACGTGTCGCGCACGACCGCCCGCATACCAATCCGCACAGGAGTAGGAGTACCGCGCGCGTGCACGCACGTGTTGTGCACGCTCGCCCATCCCGCGCATCCGTAAACCAGCGCACGTGCACCAGCAGCCCAGCAGCGTGCAGCTCTCGACCCAGCGTGCGCGAGCCCAGTTCGGCCCAGACCAGACCCGTCCTGACCTGACCCAGTCCAGTCTAGCCCGGCCCGAACCAGTCATGCTTGGTCCCGAAGCCCTGGTTTGACCCAACGGCGAGTTCCGAGCAGTCTGATTCACTTACCGAAGGTCCGAGACGATCCGATGAGCTTGATGAGCGATTGGAGCACCTTGATGACTTGATTAGAATCGAGAAAGGCCAAGTCCAGCTGCCCATTGGACTTTGGTGTTCAGACGATCTCCATCAACAAACATCAGAAACGTCTCAGAGTCGGCAAAAATTTTTAAACCGTAAGTCCTAATCCTAACTATAGATTCCACTACGTTAGGATCTATTATTCAATATATTTGAATGTGCACATTGTCGACGTTCCTAATAGAACCCAACAACTGGTATAAGAGCCCGGGCTAATTCGTCTTTGTGCACTATTCGAATTAGGATTTGCGTGATATATGTGAATTAATTTTGTATAGACTCCGCGCATAATAGAGTATAATTGCAAATAAGTGTGTTTGCAAGTATTCTTGAATCCGACTATTGTGGTCCGCATGCATTGTAAGGCCCCGTTTGATTTTGAAAATTTGTGAATTATGTAAATTATTATTGCTTTTATTATTATTATTAGTATTATTATTTGCCTAAATGTTATTAAATGTCTAATTGCTTTTAAATGTTTAAATATTTATTATTATTATTAAATAAATATTATTGTTATTTACATTAAATGTATTGCCTAAATATGATTATGTGATTAAATGTTTGTTATTAATAAATATTATTTGTGTATTTTATATATATAATTTAATATATATTAATTATTTATTTTGGGTGCTAGATTTGAATGATTATGTTCCGGTTTTATTTTTAATTACCGATGTTCGAACCGAGTCCGATTATTCGTAAGGGTTTAACCGTGAGGCCCGGCTAACCGAAAGCCCGCACCCCGGCCCGGTTTCCCTCTTCCACATGGTATCTTGGATGGAAAGACTTCTAATGGAACCCAAGCTCGGTATTATAAATCACTATCTTTCCCTCACCTCAAATGTTGCGCAGCTTTTTTTGTTTATCTCCCTCAGTCTGTCGCGCCATCTCTATCGCAAGAGCCATCATCATCACTCACCTTCGATCGTCATCAATATCATCCTGCTATCGTCATCATCACGCGCCATCATCGATCATCTCCTTGAGCGGCTAGTCGCACCCTCACCTCCATCAGCTTCATCACCGCGACGTCCCCAGCGGCCATCTTTCAGGCCATCGCCGATCGTGAGATGTACGGATTCCGATGGCCATCAACTTCATCATCATCAAGCTTCCATCGACGTTGCACCTCCACGAGTTCATCACTCCCGGTGAATCGTTACCGACAAACTAGCAGATCATCACCATTAAGTGCAGCAGCACCACCGCACCCCCCACTGCTGCAGTTCGGGTCCCGTCGAGTCCCGTCGGAGTGCCGAACGTAGCCGTCGAGTTCGGTCGAGTTCCGTCTGAGTGTCGTATTAAGCCAGCGAGTCCCGGTGTAATATCCCATTCAGTTATTAGTAATAAGTATCAGTTTATTTCCAAGATTGAGCTATTTTGAGGCTTACAAAGTTAAAATTTTAAAGTTTTAAAGTCACACGAGTCGTGTGGGTAGCCACACTGGTCGTGTGAAGTCACACGGGTCGTGTG
>CACSLK010030614.1:2995679-3020450 GCA_902706635.1 Striga hermonthica | reverse complement strand
GTAACTGAAAAATTGTTTTACAACTTATAGGAAAAAATAGAAACTTACTAACTTTGGTCAATGAACTAAATAAGAGTTTTTCTCAATGATTAAGCCATTATCAAGGAAGAAAGTTCAACTTACACGAGTCATAACATCAGCATTAGGATTCCAATTGTTGAAATCTCCAATTAGCGTTGCCCTCTGTCAGAGACACAGTAGAAACATTAACAATCATAGTGAAAACAGTAATACTCATAAAATAAGTTTGATAACAAGGAAACTATGGTGGTGGTGGTTACTACTACTATAAGCATTGTTGTTGCTGTTGTGGTTAATGAGTGTGTGTATATGTGGTATAGATTAGAGCACAAATTAAAGGGATTATTGTATTCCGGTAGATTAGGGTTTGTGATTGTTGTTTCCTTCTTTGATTTTCTCCTAGAGTTGCATATATATTTGTACTTTCTACCCTTACAAGATATTGAGAATGAGTTTACTTCAGACTACAATTATGGTAGTTGATAACCAAACAGCATTTAGACACAAAAGCATTGGTCTGTGTTGTCAATTTGTTTCCTGGAAATCACACACTTCAGGAGAACTACTAAAATTTAAAAGAATAAATATGAGTTCTTGTCAGTATTTTTCGGAGCAAATATGAATCTGAAAGACTGCGGGTTGAACAAATGCTAGGGGTATGCTTGTTTACCAAATAATCCATTCAAAATGAGTTATTTTGGTTAACTAGAGTTAATTTTGAAAAAGGTGGTATAGTTAGTTGTTAGTGGGATTTTAAGAATGTATTAAAATAATATATTATATTGATTTGATGTAAAAGTAGGAATAAATGATTGAAAATGATAGGTAGTTAAAATTATGTGAGTGAATGAATAGTGAATTAAAATTGATGTGATGCGTAAGAATGATTGGTTTGTATTATTTAATTATATGAATAATATTAAGGATAGTGGGGTTGAGTTACAGTTAAGTTAGATTTTGAGTATGAATTAAACGTGAGTAAATTTTTTGGTAAACAAGCATGCCCTAAGGGAGAAATATTAGACGAATGAAACTACATTAGAAGTTTATTTCTTGCTATAGCAAAATGATAAACAGGCACTAACCTTGGCTCCAGGTGCCCACTCCCTGTAAGTGATACCTGTCTCACTGGCAAAATACAAAATTAGAGGAAATTAGAATTCACATACTTAGAACCCAATTTACAGATTCACACTTAGGATGACTAAACACAACATCATAAGAACTTCAAACACACTTCTCAATTCCAGCAACGGTTTCATCAAATATCTTACGACTATAACCTAATTATAGCGAGGCCTCAGCTGAGATAAAATTCTGGCTGCTAGATCTCATATCTATCCTCATCTAATATGGCTGTAGTCCCTTTGCCTTCAAAATTCTGACGAGCCCACATTACTTTCTTTCTGTCCCACAAATACTCACAGAATTGTCTCATGCAATGGTTTTGTAAGAGGTGTTTTATTATGATGTAAATGGTTGGTTGTCATGTTAGAGGGATAAACCAAACTACATAGAGTAGAACTTCCAAATAGTTGTTTGATAGAAGAAGGAAGAAGAAAAACTTGTCTTCCTTTAGCAGTAATACTGCCAAAAGAAACATACTCCATCCCTATGGCTATATATTGTCAACAATGAAAATAGTTACAGAATAAAATACACGAAAACAGTAACCCATTACGCACATAAAAGATTCTGTTCAGTAGGTGCTACAACTGTGAAACTGTGATTGTCAAAGAAAGCAGTCTAGGGTGTTTACAAGAAAAAAAAAAAACAATTTTCAGCAGAATGATCACACACCTGCGATTAAAACCAAGTTTCTCATAACCCCGAGAAAATTTTTCTAGTCCACCTTCATACTTGTCAATTGCTTCACGTAGCTTTTTATACTGGCTATACCTGTAAAACCAGCGAGTATAGTGAGACCGAAATATAAAATTCACATAAGTAGCTTCATCAATTCTCCCAAAAATGGTTATGGATTTTAGAAACCTCCCATGGAAAACTCAAAAGTGAGAAGGATCCTGACGTGCAACATCTTTTAAAAAAGACAAGAAAAATGAAGGAAGATTTTAAATTCCAAATGAAAATATTCTCACACAAATAAAATATTTCATGAACCAGGATAAATTGAAAATTTTTGATAATTTCCACGTATCATTCAGGTAAAATGATGAAAAAGTTTTACCGATAATCGAGATGTTCACGGTAATTGATCAGAAGTGGATCTATTTCGTATATCCTTTGACCACTTCCAGGTGGAGGGATGACCTTTTTTCTGACCCTTGAAGATTCATCACTTATTGTTTCATATGTCGAGTATGATGTTCCTTCATCTTCTGATTCGCTAAGTCCATCTTGTAGCTGCACAAAGGTAGAGTTTTCGCTTCTAATGGAATCAACAGGAGTTCGCTGGTCAACCAAATTTTCTTGATCCTCAATTTCCATCCTTAGATCAGTTTCCATGCTGTCTATATCACCTGATATCTAGCACAAAAAATGATACAAGGCAAGTAATATCAATTGGAAGAGGAAGTATACTGTTTTGAAAATGCTTCTGGAAATATAATGAAGATAAATTGCGGTGTTAACATGAACGATTAACATGTAAGACAAACAAATAAAGCATATATGATATCCCGGTCAATTGCACTTAAATGTATATGAACTTTCAAGGGTTAGTTCTACTTTGAGCTTATATGACATTGAGACTTAGAATGCATCTCTTTTTCTCTACAAAACGAAGTTCGTAATCAAATAACTGGATGTCACTTCTTATAAGCTACTACACAGTTAATGAAGCCATGGATAGCATAATCCCAGTTCACTAAACTCAACGCCTCACTGCCCTATATTACAGTTTTCTCTATTGGCTTTCAGAAATGAGACAAATGTCAAAATGGAGAAACATGGAAAACAAGCGCCTTCATCGTCAACAAGAAACATGATCCTAGCACTATGTGTTCAACAAGAATATGGACTAAACTTACCATTCTCTGATAGAAACATTAAAGAATCAATAGGACCACAAAATTTAGCGGCCTGTAAGTCTGTAACTATCAGTACTGCTAGTGCTAGTTAAGCAAACATCCTTATGACTTTTATAGAGACTACGCAAGCAACTTCCACAACCAACAGATTATATTCTTATTAAATGTAAAACTCAGCTAATTTATAAATAAATTTAACTATTTTCCTTTATAGTAGGTTTACACATAACCACACAAAACTGAAGTCCCAAAATTCAACTAGAGCTTTTGAAAATTAGTAATCCATTTTTCAAAAACATGGCATCGTTGATTTCTTTCAATGTCTTAATGTAAGAGCTTTGATTTAAGAACAAGGTTTCAATGCTGACATGCCTTAGAATTATCTGACACTTCATCAGGGACAACCAATTTCTCTGATGGAGATGAGGTGCTCTCACTCTCAATGCCTGGAACAAGGACTTTCTCAGATGTGGTTGCCATAGGAGATTGATAATCAGGTTCGTAACGCTTCCCACAAAAAATCTTTCCTGCAAAGAAGAGTACTTTGCTAAATCTTCCAATGCAGTAGTAAGTGTACGATATCTTATGGTAATTTGAGTGGAGTTAAAATGGCAGGAGCAACCTTTTACTGTAACTTCAACCACATAGAAAATCAAAGCAATCAGCAATAGTATGCAATAACCACACTCAGTCTTATCCTTCGGTATTCTCCGTTAAACTTAAAAAGGTCAAATCAATTGAATTGGACAAACGTTTACCGTCGCCCGCCTCAATTATGAGGAAGAAATCTCATTTTCATTTATACAAGTGACAATAATCAAGAAAAATTAAAGGTTGTAAGCGGACCACCACATTTGACATTATCAAAGATCCAAAAACTAAAAAGACAAAAGATGATCGATGGCTCTACATCCATTAAGAATTAAAAAAATAAAAAATAAAAAATCAACCACTACTGGTATTCAGCTATTGAACCCGATTCCATATCATATGGAGGCTTTATCGCTGGTGAAAATACACTTCAGCTACAAAATCAACTCAGTTCAGCTACAAAATCAACTCACTAAAAAGCTAGTAAAAACAGAAAAAGCACCACTTGAGCAAGAAGAACGAACGCGAATTAAATCCAATAGCAAAAAGGACACCAGAAAACGGAAAAGGCAGACATACACATATCAAGCTAAATGAAATGGGGATCTCACTCACGCGAATTGGGCTTGTTTTTCAGGAAAAAACAGAGATTGTCACTCCTCCTATCAGCATTCGAGCTCCGCCGCTCACTCCCCAGCTTGAACACCGACGGCACAGCCGGCAGGCGCGCACCAGGCAGCGTATAAACCATTATAATTCCACCTCTTTTTATCTTCGATCATACAAATTCAAACAAATTTTCCTATCGGCACTGAGTCCAAGGTGCCAAGATATCCGTGAAATTGGATTATGATATTGGTGTGCTGTGAAGAGTGAAGCAGCAATACCTACATGTGAAGAAGGGAGCTATGGCGTGAGGTGCATGTGGGTGATTGGGTGCGGCGGGGCCTACCGTAACCGACTCAGTCGCTCTGCGTCGTCAATTTTGAGGCCGGGTGAAATAATATCTCCGATTTCGGCTGGTGGGCCACTCGATCACATGGGCCTTCGATATAGCTCTCGAATTATCAGTGGGCCGGGAAAGGCTCTGCGTAGTTAAAAGTACGTGTACTTTTGGGTGTGGCTGTGGTTCTTTTGACGGCTCTCCTTAGTTTATAAGACTAGTGAGGTCTCGACTGTGCACAGTCGGTCCCAGTTTAGTGTAATTACATTAATATAGTTGTTAGTCGTGTCTAGTCTATAACCATCATCTATAATATTTGGAAAAATGAAAGAATACACATACATGTTATAATATAAGTACGTGTAATAACATTATGTTTATATTTGTAGTTAGAATTTGTGTTAAAGTTGTTATATTTTACATAACAACTATAGGCATTTGTAATATTAGAACTTGTGTTAAAGTTGTTGTTTTTGTAAACAGCAACTATAGGCATTTATATCATTTTTACTATTTTGCCATTGTGGTAACCCTAGATATAATAGGGTCTCACCACTTGTTGTCTCTTCACTTTCCACTTTTTATTTTCCCGTTCCCAAACTCTCTCTCTCTGTTCATCTTCTACAATTTCCAGTTCAATGAAAATCTTTCAGTTTGTTGTTTGATTTCCAGTTTAATATGGTATCAATCGCCTAAAGATCCTCTGTTTCTTCGCTTACGCACTCATTTTCATTTGATTTTTGATCTCCATCTCTGAGATCACTTTATTTTCTGCTTCGATTCACTATCTAGGGTTTTCAATCTCCGAAACCCTAAAGATCTCGATCTATTTCTGTTAGATCTGTTATATTTCCTCTGAAATTTGGTGATTTCGCATCCAAAACGATATGGCTACTACTGCAAATCCCACTGATGATCCTTCATCGCCTTTCTACCTGCACGCGAGCGACAATCCGGGAGCTCTGATAGTCGCTGAACTTCTCAACGGCGAAAATTACGTCAGCTGGTCCCGTGCTGTTCTCATGGCGCTTAGCGTGAAAAACAAAGGAGGTTTTGTCGACGGTACAATCCTTTCCCCATCCCCTGTTAATAACCCTAACTTGCATGTGTCCTGGATTAGGGCAAACAACCTGGTATTGTCTTGGCTGTTAAATTCCATATCCAAAGATATTAGACAGTCTCTATTGTTTATCAATTCTGCCAAAGATGTCTGGGATGAGCTGAAAAATCGATATGCAGTTAGTAGTGGTCCACGAGTTTTTCAGTTAGAAAAATCTTTGAGCACTATAAACCAGGGTTCTAACACTGTTACTCAATACTATAACTCCTTTAAAGGACTTTGGGATGAGTATGTCACATTTAGGCCTATTATTCGATGTCATTGTGGTGCTTTTGCTACTTGTAATTATAATATCTTTGAACTGATGGCTGACTCTCAGCAACATGACTGTGTGATGAAATTCTTAATTGGCCTAAATGATTCCTATGCCTCTCTCACCAAAATTTACTCTCTCATACTCCAAGAAGAATCCCAGAGATCACTGTCTAATACCTTACCTACTGATCCCATGGCCATGCTTGCCAAAACTTATCAACAACCAAACAATTTTCAGAAACCACAATACCAAAAAGACAAGAAACCAAGGGCTAAATGCTCTCACTGTGGTTATCCACACCCCTCTGACAAATGTTATCAAGTCTATGGCTATCCTCCTAACTGGGTTGGCCCCAAGGGTCCTAGGATACATCCTAAACACTCAGCCAATCTCACTCAAGCCATTACTGAACCCACTGATAATACTCCCAAATCTGATACTCCAAACATGACTAATCAGCTCTTTCATGAGTTTTTAGAATTCAAAAAGTTACAGGAGGCCAAATCAGCTGCTGAACCCAATCATATGGTAGCAACTGCTGCTGCTGTGGATACTGCTACAGGTTTGCCTGCTATATTCTCTTGTTCTGCATCTAGGTCTTTATCTAAAAATACTTGGATCTTGGATACAGGAGCAACGGATCACATGATCTGTGATAAATCCTTTTTTACTCAGTCTAAACCTGTTCACAACATTAAAATTAATTTGCCAAATGGTAATGTCACTGAAGCATGCTCTGTGGGTCAAATCAATCTATTGCCATCTTTAACCCTGCATGATGCTTTATATGTTCCTAGCTTCTCAATTAATCTGATATTTGTTTCAAAACTAGTATCCACATCTCATTGTATGATTCAGTTCATGTCATCATGCTGCATTCTACAGGATTTGACCACAAACAAAGTGATTGGTTCTGCTGATTTACAAGATGGCCTCTATCATCTTACTCTTTTTGATTCTTCTGTTAATACTGTTAATACCTCAAATGAATGCAATATCCATGTATCCCCTCAATTACCTGTATCATCCCAAAACCATGTATCCCCTTCTTTACATATCAAACATAGTCATGCAAAACATTATACATGGCACAACAGACTAGGACATCTCTCATACTCTAGACTGCTCAATTTACCCATTTCTGATATTCATCACAAATCTATACCTGCATTACCATGTGATGTGTGTCACTTTGCTAGACAAAAGAGGCTACCATTTCCTTTAAGTGATTCACAATCTTCTTCTACCTTTGAACTCATACATTGTGATGTTTGGGGACCTTTCTCTGTCTGTTCTCATGAGGGTTACAAATATTTTTTGACAATTGTTGATGATTTCAGTAGGACAACTTGGATTTATCCTCTTAAGTTAAAATCTGATACAAAGGTATCTCTGGAAAATTTTTATAACATGACCCTCACCCAATTTGGCAAACAAATCAAATCCATTAGAACAGATAATGGCACTGAATTCCTTTTACCTGATTTTTATCACAAAAATGGTATTTTTCATCAAACTAGTTGTGTTGAAACACCTCAACAAAATGGAAGAGTGGAAAGAAAACATCAGCATTTATTACAAGTTGCTAGAGCTATATTATTTCATGCACATCTTCCTTTGTATTTTTGGATTGATTGCATCATGGCTGCTGCTCATATTATTAACAGGGTTCCTTCTACTGTTCTCAATAATAAATCACCTTTTGAATTACTGTTCAATAAACTGCCAACATATGATCATCTTAGGGTCATAGGTTGTTTATGTTATGCATCCACTTTACAATCTCACAGACATAAATTTGAACCTAGAGCACAAAAATGCATTCTTCTTGGGTATCCTTTAGGTTGTAAAGGTTATAAACTTTACAACCTTGATACCAAGAAAACATTGATTTCCAGAAATGTGCTTTTTTATGAGAATGATTTGCCTTTCATGAATCCTATTAATACCTCTGTTTCTGAAAAACTTTTTCCCACACCTCAGCCCTTTTCTTTTACTGAGAAGGACACACCCACTACTGCTCCTAATAATCCTTTAAACTCAAACAATCAATCACAATCTCCTTCACCCACTATCTTGAATCCCAGTTCCACTATTACACCCACTACATCCACTACTCAGAATACCAATAACATTGCTATTCCCACTAACAACTCCTCACCTCTCAGAAGATCAACAAGACATACTAAACCTCCTGCTTACCTTGATGTTTATCAGCATTCTTTACCAACTTCCAGAACAAACTCTGCAATCATTTCTCCAAGCACTTCTGGAACATCCCTTTACCCAATTTCCTCTTATCTGTCTGTTAATTCTTTATCTGCCAATCATTCATGTTTTACAGCATCTATTTCTTTAATTACTGAGCCTAAGACTTATGCTCAAGCTGCAAAAGATCCTCAATGTCAGTTAGCCATGAGAAAAGAGCTAGATGCTCTAGAACAAACTAAAACCTGGACTTTGACCTCTTTACCATCAGATAAACATTGTATTGGGTGTAAATGGGTTTTCAAAGTTAAATATAAATCTGATGGAAGTATAGAGAGGTACAAAGCCAGACTTGTTGCTAAAGGCTATACCCAAGAAGAGGGTATAGACTATTTTGAAACCTTTTCTCCAGTTGCAAAAATCACCACAGTAAGATTTTTAATTGCTTTAGCTTCTATAAAGAACTGGCATATTCAACAGCTTGATGTTAACAATGCTTTTTTACATGGTGATTTACAAGAGGAAGTATACATGAAACCCCCTCTTGGTTATTGTAAACCTGGTGATACTAGAGTTTGTAAACTGATCAAAAGTTTGTATGGCTTAAAACAGGCTTCTAGACAATGGTTTTCAAAACTTACAACTTGTCTAGTTGATTATGGGTTTACCCAATCTGTGGCTGATACTTCTTTATTCATAATGCATACAGACTCTTCCTTTACTGCTCTATTAGTTTATGTTGATGACATTATTGTCACAGGTAACAATATTGATCATATTTCTGCTATTAAAGCACACCTTGACAAGTGTTTCACTATCAAAGATCTTGGCACTTTAAAGTATATTCTTGGCTTAGAATTTGCACACTCACCTATTGGTATTAACATGTGCCAAAGGAAGTATATTCTTGATATCCTAACTGATACAGGGTTCTTAGGGTGTAAACCTGCTTCTACCCCTATGGACCCTACTCTGAAACTGTCTGCTTATACTGAAAATGACTCTCTTACAGAGCCTACCACCTATAGAAAATTGATTGGCAGGCTTTTATACTTGACTATCACAAGGCCAGACATTGCTTACAGTGTTCAAACTCTAAGCCAATTTCTTTCCAAGCCTACCACTGCCCATCTGTCTGCAGCACACAGAGTCCTCAGGTACTTGAAAGGTACAATAGGTAAGGGTATCCTTTTTGCCAGAATTTCTGATATTAAACTGCATGCATTCTGTGATAGTGATTGGGCATCTTGCATTAACACTAGAAGGAGCATCACAGGATTCTCTGTATTTCTTGGCAACTCACTTATATCATGGAAATCTAAAAAGCAATCAACTATTAGTAGATCCTCAGCAGAAGCTGAGTATAGGGCTCTTGCATCTACCTCATGTGAAATCCAATGGTTATTATATCTTTTTAATGATTTCAAAATTTCTCATGATGGTCCTGTTCATGTTTACTCTGATAGTAAATCA
Source organism: Striga hermonthica (assembly GCA_902706635.1). Taxonomy (NCBI): domain Eukaryota; kingdom Viridiplantae; phylum Streptophyta; class Magnoliopsida; order Lamiales; family Orobanchaceae; genus Striga; species Striga hermonthica. The sequence continues at coordinate 3,010,848 of CACSLK010030614.1, read as the reverse complement.
GCTATTGCCATTGCTACTAATCCTGTTTTCCATGAAAGGACAAAACATATAGAAATTGATTGTCACTTGATTAGAGAAAAAGTTGCTAATGGTCTCATACAGCTTCATCACGTGGACACCAAAGATCAAGTTTCAAACATATTGACCAAAGCTTTACCTGGACCAGCTTTCTCATATCTATCTTCCAAGCTTCACATGAACAACATCCATGTTTAGCTTGCCGGGGGGGGGTAATAACATTATGTTTATATTTGTAGTTAGAATTTGTGTTAAAGTTGTTATATTTTACATAACAACTATAGGCATTTGTAATATTAGAACTTGTGTTAAAGTTGCTGTTTTTGTAAACAGCAACTATAGGCATTTGTATCATTTTTACTATTTTGCCATTGTGGTAACCCTAGATATAAAAGGGTCTCACCACTTGTTGTCTCTTCACTTTCCACTTTTTATTTTCCCGTTCCCAAACTCTCTCTCTCTCTCTGTTCATCTTCTACAATTTCCAGTTCAATGAAAATCTTTCAGTTTGTTGTTTGATTTCCAGTTTAATAACGTGGAATAAACCACTATGCAAAATAGTGACACTTTACTATTTGTAGAAATTGGAATAGTATATGGGTATGTGAGATGAATTATTTGTGTACGTATTGTCGGTAGAATTTGCTTATAAAAGGCACTCAAAATGAAATGAAAGAACATACTTTGAGAAGAAAGAAGAGAGAAAGAAAATACTGAGTATAATTTTCGTCCGGTTTCTATTTTGTGTTCTTTATCTTTCCCCTTTTTATAACAATACATACATTTTATAGCACTTGTAAATTTAGGTTGAAATAACTTCACATCTATTTATCACACGTTCCATAGTCCACCAATTACAAGAAGTGTTGATAGAAATTTTTTGTTGATAGAAATTTTTGTTTAGACACAAGATCCGAGAAGTTGTGTTGAAAAGCAAAACAGTAATATCTACTTAACAATCTACCCAATATATCAACATAAAATCATAAAGGTCTACTAAATTTTAACCATAAAGCAAGTCTTTTCAGTCTGTCGTGTGCTATGAGCGTAAACTTGCTGATAGAGCCTTCATCGATGTTGTTTTATAGCCAACAGGACATAAAAAGATCGTTTTCTGCAAGTGTTGGCACCCACCACACACACGCGCGCACACATACTTCAAGACATTCGCAGAACCATTTCAAAATGTTTTAAATATTTTCCATTTATCAACCTGATTAGGTACAGAAGCAACAGGTGCAGCCTCGACAGCTAGGATGATACTCGGATCACCACCCAAGCGGAGGTCAATATCTATTGTGATTTTACCTTCTTTAAGACTCTGAACTCGAATCCCTTCACGAACTAAAATTAAGCACGTTGTGAGGTAGAAACCAATGCGTAAAATAAGAAATAAAGTGGGAGATCCACAAACGGTAATTAGTTAAGCAAACATATATAAAAAGTTGGTTGAGTATTTTCCAGTATACCAGACAACAAATTTATAATGGTATATGGAAATTGTTTGAATCTTACTAACATGTCTTAGACTCAAAGTTCAAATTTATGACTAATCTAATCTAACAACATATTTTGCACAGATTGTCTGCATTTAATAGCAAACCACACCATAGTAGTTAAGTTGCCATGATACTCGACACACAAAATGACAATGTAGAGATCTTGAACAAAGGACTCATAGGAAATCAACGTTCGTTTTTTTCACCTTTTTTAACCTTTTTGGGGCTCTCATTATCACCAGATGCATGATTTTGGCAACCTTTTGAAGTCGTGGGATTTTGACTTTCCTTAAAATGACTGTTATTTGCCTTCTCAACTCATGATATCTGGTTGGGAGTTTCTGATCAACTGGTGCTTGGGGTTATGTCATCGGGACTCTTGTTTTTCCCTAACATAGAATCGGAACTCTCCTCAAATTTTTTCTACAAATAATCCAAAAAGTTGCTTTCTTTATAATCTTTCGTCACTGACCTTCCGTGCAACACCTGCAATGTAAGAAACATGGGGTGTAAAAGCATATAAATACACTTTCACAACCTAATAGGAAAGATAAAACAAATGAAATATTGTAATAAACAATTACATATTCTCATTTTATCGGAGGCTTTCCAGAACGATAAGGATATGAACTGTGTAAAAAGCACAGAGGATATATCAACTTATCTTCATAAGAAAAGCAACAATCGTTTTAAGGCTCCACTTGTTTCAACAAAAGCATCATGGGAAGACTATCGATACAAAAGACAACAAAAATTTCTTGTGTAAATAATCTCCTCAAAAAAATGTACACAGAGACATAATACCTAGATAATAAGGTCTGCTATATAGAGAGGACACTCTCATATTAAAGAGATACAGAGAAAAACAAGGCAACTAAAAGAGAGCTATAACAGTGCCTCAAATTTGTTTACGACAGCCGCAAATGGCAAATTTGTTTCCCCAGCTACTGCTGCAGCAATTCGAACATCGAACCTGACAACATCAAGTTGCTTTTGCAGAGAAAATAAAACAATAATATTAAAATGTCAACTAAGATATTAAATTGTTTTTAGGTTAGTAGAACCCAGTAACAAAGTTAGTGGTACACTTAATATCTTACCCTTTCTTTGTGTTCAAACTAGTTCCTACAGCAGTACTCCTCTGTGCTAGTTGCAGACAGTCTCCAAACTCATAGGTCCATTCAAAGAGAAATGATTTTGAAAATAAAAAGGAGATTACCAGATAAAATATTCACCTGATACAAAAATCATAAAAAGATTTCAAAACTCATTATGTAAAATTGGAATCTAAAAAAAAAACGAATTGATTATCCTAACTTTTGAATTTGTTGGGCAAGATTTTTCCTCTTCGGCTCGCAACACCTCCAGTTGCCAAGGCGAGGCTGCTGACGGATGGCAACGTATCCTCCTTATCTATCGCCTCCATATCCGTCAGCCTCTGACGCAAGCTACCGTCCTGTACCCAAATCCATAGATTGGTACATCTCTTTCCCTTCCCAACATTTATTCATCACTTATTTATTATTGAACTAAAAAAAAAAACAAAGGATTTAAACAATAATTATAATATACTTATCTGTATAATTAAGATTTTTATACACCCGACTAAGATAATCTCTGCCGGTTGTTTGCTCGGTCAGCTTCGTCTGAGCCACAAGCCGAGTCTAGAGTCTCGAGTAGGGACTCACAGCTGGCACAAGCCTCAACGTCAAGGAGGGTATCCTGCAGGTCCATGCCCTTGCGGCCGACTGCAATCATAGCGACTGCGGACACCACCACCGACGACAAAAATTGGAGAAAATCTATTTCTGTACGGGTGCAGCGTCAAGGGCAAGTACACAATGAACTACAATAAATAGAAATATAAATGTAGCAAAAAATATCGATGTAGCATTAAGAAAAATGTGGTTACAATAAAAATAAATTATTGAAATTATTACATTGAAGTAACTCACTCAATTGGTTCAATATCATCATCTTGTGGTTCCCTTTTCACCTCCATACAACCCTCCAATGGCTCTACCTCCGTTGAGTCTAATGATGTCTCTATTTTTTCCTTTTTAAGCCAGCCAATCTCGCTGCAAGCATCCTTAGGAGTACAAATTCATGAAACAAGGTCAAAGATTTTGAATAGAACTTTCAGTGATAGCATTCACCACATGTAGTTCAAACACAAACTTAGGCGTGTGCGTGAATGTCTTATTTTTTGTTTTTAGACGGTAAAATGTGTACCATACCTTTGGCTGTTCTTGTTTGACAACCGACGGTTGAAGAATTCGACGGTTGAAGCCTCGACAATTATTGGACTGTTTAAATAATGTTTGGGTCGTGTACAGTACATCAAAACCTTATTATAACTTCATCATCTTAAACCCTGACTTCAGATAAATCTCTTCTGTTCTCCGATGTTTCTTTTGGCCGATTTATTTTCCATGAACCGTTGCTCCTTAGGAGGTGAGATTTGGGAAATGAGAGGTTTGGTAGAGTTTGTGTGGAGGGAAAGAAATTACATGCTTCCATCAAATCTCCAACCTTGCTTGTGCGGGAATTCCGTGTAAAAGATGAAAAAGCCAAACAATTCAGTCAATCTGCATCACATGGTATGCAACTCCTAAGCGACACCCTTTTTTGGTATAAGAACCAAAAAATAAAAAGAAACTTAAAGGTAGAAGACTGAAAAATCATACCAATTCCAACAACCTTAGGTGGCCATTTTGGAAATGTTGATTTGAAGTCAGGTAGAGATGTCACTCCACAGGCCAGTTGTCTTCATTTGGAGTGCTTATTACTCTTCAAAACAAAAGATAAAAAATGAAATAAATTTTATCATGTTTAGAAGGTTCAAGAATTTATGGCTTAGTTTTCACGCCATTTTGAATAACAAAATAAGTATCTCGGTATCCAATTCCATGTTATCGGTTGTTGAACCTGATGACATACCTCTATCGTTTTGGCGAAAAAAAAAAAAAACTGATGACATGATAATTCGAAGCTAAACAAACATTCAGTATGAACTTACCAGCATCATATATACATAAAAACACACATGATAGCTATGCCCAAAACAAAATCTAAGCATGAAATAATTCAAGAATTTGAATTAGTTGGATTTGCATAGGAAATTCACTATAAAGTAGACATCATCATTAAATACGAATCCAACAAATTTTCATGTCCCAGCATTAAATATAAGCGGAAAATTCATATATGCAATTAGAACACGAAAAGTATTCAACAACAAAAACAATTAAGAAAAAAAAACAAATAGAATAAATTAATTAAAAAATAAATAAACTTAATTAAATTCAAAAATTGCACGATAATGCAAAATTTTTATCAGTCTTGATTTATTTTTTATTTTTTTCCAGGAATGTTATTTACACAAGACAGTAATTGGCTTGACCTGAGTTTTTTTTATATGATAGTTCCATCTTTAATGGTGGAGTTCTTCAGTATGACTGTTATCCCAGATCGAATGTAAAATCCCTCTTCAGCTTTGTCACCTTCCTCAACACACTGGTGCAAAAATTCACGGCAAATCAAGAAAACCTTTTATTGGTCGAAATGTTTGGATTAGAATAAATTATTTATTATTGCAAATGTGGTGATTGGTGTAAGAGAGTGAGTGACAGGGGAACTTACATCTTTATTTGCGATGATCACATCTTTTTCAGTGGATTTCTTCAGTATAACTGTGATCCCAGATCGAATGTAAAATCTTCAGCTTTGTCACCATCCTCGACACACTGGTGCAAAAATTAACGGCAAATCAAGAAAACCTTTTATTGGTCGAAATGTTTGGATTAGAATAAATTATTTATTATTGCAAATGTGGTGATTGGTGTAAGAGAGTGAGTGACAGGGGAACTTACATCTTTGTTTGCGGTGATCACATCTTTTCCGATCCTTGCATTCTTGTCTATTATACAATTGCTTCAGGCAAAATACAAATAGAAAATCAGAGTAATGTAATGTAATGTAATGTAATGTAACATTATCAGCAGACACTGAATAGAAAAGTAAAAATGGAAGTTATCGTCTCTGAGTTAATTACAGCATCAATTTGAATCGGGAAAAAATTAATCTTTCGAACCATGAAATAAGTAAAAGTTTATTTACAAAAAATCTCTCTTCTTGCCTATTTAAAGGTAGTGCAAAGGAAATTACATCCACAATCTCATTAAGAACCCATAAATAATAAATTTCATAAATATAATTTAACAACGCAACAAGATTTTAATCTTAGTACTACCTAATTTTGGTATTTTGACCAACACCAATGGGAACTTTTCCTTCTGCCAAAGCAGATGCAATTTCAGATTCTGCTTGATAATTATCAGCACCCATCATTAGGGTATCCTGAAAGAATTAATTATTTCTTCTTTCAGTAGAGTCATATATTACATGTTAGGCTTATCAAAAGAAAAATAGTTTGTCCCAAAATTACTCCCTTAGGTGAGTTCCATTAACATAAATCTCCTGAATAAATATAAGAATTTTTTTCAGTTGAACAAAGTGCAAGTACAACTAACTTTATATGATTTCAATATAAGCAATTACCTTAAGCTCCCTAACACCATAGTCGAATCGTAATCTTACACCTACAATAGAGTGCTCGACACTACATTCTCGCAAGAAGCAACCATGTGCAATTATTGCATTCACTATCTGGAGGAAACACACACACACACACACAAACAAACACAAATCCATAAAATACATTAGAACAAAAGGCTACCACCAAAATTGTTAAAAAGAAAAGGCATCATTTATAACATACCCTGCATTTTTCGACTTTAGTAGGCGGCAAGAATCTTGAAGATGTGTAGAAAGGTGTCTTTGGATCATTAAAATCAAATTTAGGTTGTTGAAAAAATAGAACATAGGGTCACATTTCATTAAGTTCCCTAGGAGCTTTTTTTTTTTAATAAGATTTACAACTGCAATAGTGTTATGAAAACAAAACCTGCTCAGTGAGGGCCAAATTGGCATAAAAAAATGACCTTATGGTTCTTATATCTTCCCAGTAGTCCGTAAACAAATGCGCCTATCACATGCAAACACTTAAAGCAGAAAATAAAAGTATTGAGAAAAATTACACAGGTTCCTCCAAAGTCTAATTAAACAAAGACACAAGTTCCTTTTCGAAATAACACATTCTCCCTTAAAGCGTTTACAATAACATAAACACTTCTTCATGTTTGTATCTTGATGCTAAAATCTGGAAAAAAAAAATGTGAGTAAACTCAAATGCCCACCTGAACATTATGATCCTTCACAGCTAAAAGAGTACTCTCAGATCCGAAGTCATTGCATGAGGGAAGAGTCGACTTCATAAGTTTTATTAGAACATTTGTCCTAAATACGTACACTCCTATTGATGCAATGTAGGGAATTTCTGCAGCTTCTTCATTAGTAAGTCCCAAAGAGAGGTGTCGACTTGCTGCATGACATCATCGAACATAACCAAAAGAGCGAAGAAAGCATGTGGATAAAAAAATTATAATAACATGTGACAAAAACAAATCTTCGCAATCCAAATAAATTACATTTATATAATAAATCTATAAAGGTCGTATGTAAGAGCTGTTGATTACCATAGACTTCAGAGCAGAACCCTTTGGTTTCACCGAAAAATGAATGATTCGGCCAGTTTCATCAATTTTCATTAGCCCGTAATCTGAGGCTCGACTGTAGTTTGACAATAAATTTATTAAAAAATAAATAAAAGATTTGAAGAAAGTGTTCAATCATGAAGGTATTATTCATAAGCTTTATATGCTACAGTATGTCAACATACTCATTTAAACTGGCAGAGCCATAGACAATGTGATGACGCAAAATATGTGAGGTAATTTGAACTGGCAAAAAAAAACCTCATTTCTAGGCATGTTTCGTTGCTTTTAAGTGAATTAAATTTGAAATAATGATTTAACATACCTATCATCCATGGGCACACAAGAAACAGTAATATCTGCATTTGTATCAAGATGTTTCTGCAAAATCACATTTTACATTAGTAATCAAACAAGCAGAAGTAATTACTTGGGAAAAATTAGCATATTGCAGTTGAGCCACTAAAGTACCTGGACAAAGTCCATTAGTCCATTCGATAAAGATGGTCGCCCGACAAAATTAATATATGCTCGACATTTTTATTTTTTGCATCCTATATAAACATATATCATATCAACCGAGTTAGTCCCAACTAAAAAATTACTCCAGATAAAAAAAAATGATCCAAAGTGTAAATTTTTGAACCACTCGCCTAAAAAACTCATATAAATTGCCGAACAGCATTTGTTGTCCCTTGAAACCATAGTTTTCCGGCTTCCCCTGATGTCTGAGTGGCAACTAGAATCTAATATCCAAATTAATTATTCACATGATTTAAAATTATTAAGAAAAAAAGTTTTCCGAGTCCAAAAGGCATTCAAATAACAAGAACTTCATCGTCATAGAAGTCTTCTCACCTCCACAAAACCATCTCCGAAGCTCACACCATTTCCAAAATTATAATTCCGAGCAAGGTGCCGACTGAGGGAGAAAGAATTAAACTGAGTTAAGATGAAAATCTTTCTAATCCCACTATTGATGCAGTTGCTCACATGCATATCAATTAACCTATAGCAACCACCAATTGGAACATGCAAATATTGCATTTTTTTCAGGGAAAAAGAAAAAAATCACCATAATAAGCTCATAATCTACTTTCTTAAGTATAACATTTATCGTCAATGTGACATCTCAAAGAAAAAGCCAATTCCCCCAATCTACATCAGAGACAATTAAAAATTCAAGTAAAGTTAAATTAAATATAGTTTTTCTTCTTCTCTTACAGTTGGTTTGAAGAAAATTTTTAGATCTAAAATCTATGTCGAACTAAAAATGAAGAGAACTCACCATCTTGCTCTGGAGCTTCTCAATAACGCCGATGAATCTTAGCCTGTAGTATGGAGGATCGCCAACCTCTAGGGTTTCAGAGTAGTATAAGAGATAATAGGGCTTTTCAGCGAGGGTGAGAGGAAACACGCAAGAGGATCGATCTTCAAGGTGGCAGAACATTATTCGGCGATGGTGGCAGCGACGGATTGTTGGAGGAGAGGCACCGAAAAGAGAGATGTACAATTTGGATTTTTCCTCTTCGGCTCGCAGCACCTCCAGTCGCCAAGGCGAGGCTGCTGACGGATGGCGACGTATCCTCCTTATCTATCTCCTCCAAATCCGTCAGCCTCTGACGCAAGCTACCGTCCTGTACCCAAATCCATAGATTGGTACATATCTTTCCCTTCCTAACATTTATTCATCACTTAGTTATTATTGAATTAAAAAAACAAAGGATTTAAACAATAATTATAATATATTTATCTGTATAATTAAGATTTCTATACACCCGGCTAAGATAATCTCTGTCGGTTGTTTGCTCGGTCAGCTTCGTCTGAGCCACAAGCCGAGTATAGAGTCTCGGGTAGGGACTCACAACTGGCACAAGCCTCAACGTCAAGGAGGGTATCCTGCAGGTCCATGCCCTTGCGGCCGACTGCAATCACAGCGACTGCAGACACCACCACCGACGGCAAAAATTGGAGGAAATCTATTTCTGTACGGGTGCAGCGTCAAGGGCAAGTACACAATGAACTACAATAAAGAGAAATATAATGTAGCAAAAAATATCGATGTAGCATTAAGAAAAATGTGGTTACAATAAAAATAAATTATTGAAATTATTACATTGAAGTAACTCACTCAATTGGTTCAATATCATCATCTTGTGGTTCCCTTTTCACCTCCATACAACCCTCCAAGGCTCTACCTCCGTGGAGTCTAATGTTGTCTCTATTTTTTCCTTTTTAAGCCCGCCAATCACGCTGCAAGCATCCTTAGGAGTACAAATTCATAAAACAAGGTCAGATATTTTGAATAGAACTTTCAGTGATAGCATTCACCACATGTAGTTCAAACACAAACTTAGGCGTGTGCGTGTATGTCTTACTTTTTCTTTTTAGACGGTAAAATGTGTACCATACCTGTGGCTGTTTTTTTTTGACAACCGACGGTTGAAGAATTTCTCACTTGTCCATTTTCCATCCTGATCTCAAGGTGTTCCGTGGATGCCTATAATATCTCCTGAGAGGGATCAGATTGATATGATGATGAGGAGCCTGCAACCGCGAGTTGAAGCCTCGACGATCATTGGATTGTTTGAATAATGTTTGGGTCGTGTACAGTATAGTACAACCTTATTATAACTTCATCATCTTTAACCTTGACTTCAGATAAATCTCTTCTGTTCTTCGATGTTTCTTTTGGACGATTTATTTTCCATGAATCGCTGCTCCTTAGGAGGTGAGAATTGGGAAATGAGAGGTTTGGTAGAGTTTGTGTAGAGGGAAAGAATTACATGCTCCCATCAAATCTCCAACCTTGCTTGCGCGGGAATTCCGTGTAAAAGATTAAAAAGCCAAACAATTCAGTCAATCAGCATCACATGGTATGCAACTCCTAAGCGACACTGTTTTTTGGTATAAAAACTAAAAAATAAAAAGAAACTTAAAGGTAGAAGACTGAAAACTCATTCCAATTCCAACAACCTTAGGTGGCCATTTTGGAAATGCTGATTTGAAGTCAGGTAGAGATGTCACTCCAGGCCAGTTGTCTTCTTTGGAGTGCTTATTACTCTTCAAAACAAAAGATATAAAATGAAATAAATTTTATCATGTTTAGAAGGTTCAAGAATTTATGGCTTAGTTTTCACGCCATTTTGAATAACAAAATAAGTATCTCGATATCCAATCCCATGTTATCGGCTGTTGAACCTGATGACATAATTATTCGAAGCTAAACAAACATTTAGTATGAACTTACCAACACCATATACACATAAAAACACACATGATAGCTATGCCCAAAACAAAATCTAAGCATGAAATAATTCAAGAATTTGAATTAGTTGGATTTGCATAGGAAATTCACTATAAAGTAGACATCATCATTAAATACGAATCCAACAAATTTCCATATCCCAGCATTAAATATAAGGGGAAAATTCATATATGCAATTAGAACACAAAAAGTATTCAACAACAAAAACAATTAAGAAAAAAAACAAATAGAATAAATTAATTAAAAAATAAATAAACTTAATTAAATTCAAAAATTGCACGATAATCCGAAATTTTTATGAGTCTTGATTTTTTTTTTCCATGCATGTTATCTACACAAGACAGTAATTGGCTTGACCTGAGTTTTTTTTTTATATGATAGTTCCATCTTTAATGGTGGAGTTCTTCAGTATGACTGTTATCCCATATCGAATGTAAAATACCTCTTCAGCTTTGTCACCTTCCTCAACACACTGGTGCAAAAATTCACGGCAAATCATGAAAACTTTTTATTGGTCGAAATGTTTGGATTAGAATAAATTATTTATTATTGCAAATATGGTGATTGGTGTAAGAGAGTGAGTGACAGGGGAACTTACATCTTTGTTTGCGATGATCACATCTTTTCCGGTGGATTTCTTCAGTATGACTGTGATCCGAGATCAAATGTAAAATCTTCAGCTTTGTCACCTTTCTCGACACACTGGTGCAAAAATTAACGGCAAATCAAGAAAACCTTTTATTGGTCGAAATGTTTGGATTAGAATAAATTATTTATTATTGCAAATGTGGTGATTGGTGTAAGAGAGTGAGTTACAGGGGAACTTACATCTTTGTTTGCGATGATCACATCTTTTTCGATCCTTGCATTCTTGTCTATTATACAATTGCTTCAAGGCAAAATACAAATAGAAAATCAGAGTAATGTAATGTAACATTATCAACAGACACTGAATAGAAAAGGAAAAATGGAAGTTATCGTCTCTGAGTTAATTACAACATCAATTTGAATCGGAAAAAATTAAACTTTCGAACCATGAAATGAGAAAAAGTTTATTTAAAAAAAAATCTCTCTTCTTGCCTATTTAAAGGTAGAGCAAAGGAAATTACATCCACTATCTCATTAAGAACCCAGAAATAATAAATTTCATAAATATAATTTAAAAACGCAACAAGTTGGTATTTTGACCAACACCAATGGGAACTTTTCCTTCTGCCAAAGCAGATGCAATTTAAGATTCTGTTTGATAATTATCAGCACCCATCATCAGGGTATCCTGAGAGATAAATTATTTTTTCTTTCAGTATAGTCATATATTACATGTTAGGCTTATCAAAAGAAAAATAGTTTGTCCCAAAATTACTCCCTTAGGTGAGTTCCATTAACAAATCCCCTGAATAAATATAAGAATTTTTTTCAGTTGAACAAAGTGCAAGTACAACTAATTTTATATGATTTCATTATAAGCAATTACTTTAAGCTCCACAACACTATAGTCGAATCGTAATCTTACACCTACAATAGAGTACTCGACACTACATTCTCGCAAGAAGCAACCATGTGCAACTATTGCATTCACTATCTGAAGGAAACACACACACACACACACACAAACAAACACAAATCCATAAAATACATTAGAACAAAAGGCTACCACCAAAATTGTTAAAAAGAAAAGGCATCATTTATAACATACCCTACATTTTTCGACTTTAGTAGGCGGCAAAAATCTTGGGGACGTGTAGAAAGGTGTCTTTGGATCAATAAAATCAAATTTAGGTTGCTGAAAAAAAGAGAACATAGGATCACATTTCATTAAGTTCCCTAGGAGCTTTATTTTTTTTTAAATAAGAATTACAACTGCAATACTGTTATGAAAACAAAACCTGCTTAGTAAGGGCCAAATTGGCATAAAAATATGACCTTATGGTTCTTATATCTTCCCAGTAGTCCGTAAACAAATGCGCCTGTCACATGCAAACACTTAGAGCAGAAAATAAAAGTATTGAGAAAAATTACAAAGGTTCCTCCAAAGTCTAATTAAACAAAGACACAAGTTCCTTTTCGAAATAACACATTCTCCCTTAAAGCGTTTACAATAACATTAACAACCCCTTCATGTTTGTATCTTGATGCTAAAATCTGGAAAAAAAAATGTGAGTAAACTCAAATGCCCACTTGAACATTATGATTCTTCACAGCTGAAAGAGTAATCTCGGATCCGAAGTCATTGCACGAGGGATGAGTCGACTTCAGAAGTTTTAATAGAACATCTGTCCTAAATACGTACACTCCTATTGATGCAATGTAGGGAATTTCTGCAGCTTCTTCATTAGAAAGTCCTAGAAGAGAGGTGTCGACTTGCTGCATGACATCACCGAACATAGCCAAAAGAGTGAAGAAAGCATGTGTATAAAAAAATTATAATAACATGTGACAAAAACAAATCTTCGCAATCCAAATAAATTACAATTATATAATAAATCTATAAAGGTCGTATGTAAGAGCTGCTGATTACCATAGACTTAAGAGCAGAACCCTTTGGTTTCTCTGAAAAATGAATGATTCGGCCAGTTTCATCAATTTTCATTAGCCCGTAATATGAGGCTCGACTGTAATATGAAAATAAATTTATTAAAAAATAAATAAAAAAAATTGAAGAAAGTGTTCAATCATGAAGGTATTATTCATAAGCTTTATATGCTACAGTATGTCAACATACTCATTTAAATTGGCAGAGCCATAGACAGAAAATGTGATGACGCAAAATATGTGAGTTAATTTGAGCTGGCAAAAAACAAAACTCATTTCTAGGCATGTTTCGTTGCTTTTAAGTGAATTAAATTTGAAATAATGATTTAACATACCTATCATCCATGGGCACACAAGAAACAATAATATCTGCATTTGTATCAACATGTTTATGCAAAATCACATTTTACACTAGTAATCAAACAAGCAGAAGTAATTTCTCGGAAAAAATTGGTATATTGTAGTTGAGCTACTAAAGTACCTGGACAAAGTCCATTAGTCCATTCGATAAAGATGGTCGCCCGACAAAATTAATATATGCTCGACATTTTTATTTTTTGCATCCTATATAAACATATGTACATATCAACAAGTTAGTCCCAACTGAAAAATTACTCCAGATAAAAAAAAATGATCCAAAGAGTAAATTTTTTAACCACTCGCCTCAAAAACCCATATAAATTGCCGAACAACATTTGTTGTCCCTTGAAACCATATTTTTTCGGCTTCCCCTGATGTCTGAATGGCATCTAGAATCTAATATCCAAATTAATTATTCACATAATTTAAAATTATTAAGAAAAAAAGTTTTCCGAGTCCAAAAAGCATTCAAAAAACAAGAACTTCATCGTCATAGAAGTCTTCTCACCTCCACAAAACCATCTCCGAAGCTCACACCATATCCAAAATTATAAGTTCGAGCAAGGTGCCGACTGAGGGAGAAAGAATTAAACTGAGTTAAGATGAAAATCTTTCTAATCCCACTATTGATGCAGTTGCTCACATGCACATCAATTTACCTATAGCAACCACTAATTGGAACCTGCAAATATTGCATTTTTTTCAGGGAGAAAAAAAAATATCACCATAATAAGCTCATAATATATTTTCTTAACCACAACATTTATCGTTAATGTGACATCTCAAAGAAAAAGCCAATTCCCCCAATCTACATTAGAGACAATAAAAAATTCAATTGAAGTTAAATTAAATATAGATTTTTCTTCTTCTCTTACAACTGGTTTGAAGAAAATTTTTAGATCTAAAATCGATGCCGAACTAAAAATGAAGAGAACTCACCATCTTGCTCTGGAGCTTCTCAATAACGCCGATGAATCTTAGCCTGTAGCATGGAGGATCGCACCTCTAGGGTTTCAGAGTAGTATAAGAGGTAGTAGGACTTTTCGGCGAGGGTGAGAGGAAACACGCGAGAGGATCGATCTTCAAGGTGGCAGAACATTGTTCGGCGATGGTGGCAGCGACAGATTATTGGAGGGGAGGCACCGAAAAGAGAGATGTACAGTTTGGATATTAGAGAGACGAATGGATACTTTCTTTAATTCACTCTAGTCGGTGATGTTGCGTGTGCGGGAAAAATGAAAAAGCCTGTCAGTCTTCACTCTTCAGCAGTAAGCAACCTTAAGTGACCGAATAAAAAATGATGATGGCAATTTCATCTAATGCATAAAGTCAAGTGGCAAAGTTGTAAAAAAGGGGCAAAAAGGGTTTTTCCGTCCAAAAAGGACATGTGTCAACCCCAGAGAAAACCTTCATTGTTTGCTTATATGTATAGGAGAGATTTAATAAAAAAAAAAAAAAAACTATAAAAACAATGAGATGAAAAATAAAATAAAATAATATATTATTTGAAAAAATAAATAAATAAATATAAATGAATATGATTGAATAATATAATAAACTACAATTGACGTGTTTTAAAATTTATGAATTATTGATCGATAAGAGTTATTTAAGAATCATGGTGTATTTAATTGAATTTTTTTAAGAATTTTAAGAATCTCAAAATATTTATTTGAGATTTCAGAAAGTCTTACAAAATAGATTAGTCAATTTATTTATCATTTTAATTTGTCTGAATTTTGTAGTACTTATTAAGATTTATCAAAGAAAAAACTACATACGAAATCACATTTCAAATTCAACCTCCAAACATAATATCAAACGAACATATCATCTTAAAGTGGGCTTAAATACTAAGTTTTTTTTTTTTTTTTTTT
>CACSLK010030614.1:2896624-2908114 GCA_902706635.1 Striga hermonthica | reverse complement strand
TGATCCATGATTGTTCTAATTCATTGCTATGTGGCCCAATAAATCTTATGTCGCAATATAAACTAAAAAAGAACAATTAAATGTCCAGGCATTGTGCTGTGATTGACTGATCGTCTCTGATTTATCTATATAATTTGTTGGAACAATTAAAAACCCGGCTGGGCACCAGGCCAGGTCGTCGTCCGAATAAGGAAGAAAAAAGGGCAAGCCACAAATGACAAAGAAAGATGCAAAATAATTTAAAATTAAATCGTTTTCATTACAAACGATGCAATGATTTATATATCACGGAGTTCAGACAATTTTTGCTGGCTGTCCACACGATTACTGGTCATCTCTAAGGCACAAAAATCATGAAATGCAGAGAGAGAACACACCGTGATATACTCACTTCACGCGACAACTTGAGGTACACGATAGGGTAGCGGTATGTCTCGAAAAAAGGTGCATCAAAAGGAACCTACCTTCTTAAAGCTCCATAATTTCTCGTCATCTACAGAGAGAAAATCATCAGGCTTAGCTTCAGTCATTGTCGATTACCACAAGTGCAGATATGCAACAAATGGTAGACGAACAAATTAGCCAGCGTGATCTTATGACATGCAGTCCTTCAGTTATCACTTTATCAGTTATTTTTAATACTATACAAGCTTCAGAGGGGTGTTTGTTTTTTAGATAATTGGGATTTTTTTTTTCTGTAGCCAAACGAAAACTGACGGTAATTTTGCATCTCCGAGACACAGAATATATATCAATGAACATAAAAAAAAAAATAAATAAATAAAGTGGGCCATAGGAGCTCAGAAATTTATCGGTTACCCGAGGTTGAGACTTTTTCCTCCCCATGTCATCATCATCATCGTCGTCATCATCATCATTCCCGAGCAGTCTACGAAGTGAAGAAGATGAAGAGTTGTCTGATTTCCTTCCCCTTTTAACGGTGGTGGTAGTGCCCCTGCCCCTGCCCCTTCCCCTTGATGGGGCGGCTCTTTTTTTGCCTTTCCCTTGCAGAGTCCCGTCATCATCCTTTCATTGCACGGTGAAATCGAATTTTGAAATTAGCGTGAGTTTGATCCAGAAAGGGACTAAAGAAATATTACTGATAGCATCAAACAAGTAGTTAGTGTCCATACTGAGCTGTCGGCAATGTCATTAGCATCGAGTTTAGCTGTCTCATCATTTGAATCCGAGTCGACTTCATCATCCTCATCGACCAAACTCCGAACAGAAGCTGATGCCGCAGCTGATGCGGGTCTGCAGAAAATAGAACGGGAGTGATTTTTTTCACCATCATGAGATTTTTACAGTTTATTTCTCACAGCTGAAGGTGTTGTGCTCATTATTCAAGGAAATACTATTAATAAAAGTGGAATATAGGGCCATGTCCTGTTTAGTAGAAATACATGCAGCCTTATGAACCTTAGACAATAGCAGGGCTTTTTAGGATGGAATACCTAGTGTAGTTTTACGTTCGCATGCGCTATGAAATCAGAAGGTGTTATTTTTTTTAATAAAATTGATGCTTCTAACGTAACGAGTAACTATCCCGAATGTATAGCCCATTATTCCTTTTTGCCTGTTTGTGATTTACCGAATATATAATTATCATTTATAAATGTAATAGATTCACCATTCCGTTTATCTTCACAACCTTATATAATATATATGCAACTTATGAATAACAGTATTTATGGCATATCAATAATATATTTGCTTATTTATGGTTTCTAATACTTGCACTTGATTTATGTGAAAAGTCAAGGTGGAGGAGTGGACTATATATTTAAAATAATAATAATAATAATAATAATAATAATAATAATAATAATAATAATAATAATAATAATAATAATAATAATAATAATAATAATAATAATAATAAGGACAAGAGAAGGCAAAGGAGAAAAGACAAACAAAAGCAACTATATAACAGGAAAAATTAAGGCTAAAACCCAAAAAATACAAACATGAACAAAGATACGTGCAGAACTAGACACAATCAAATTCTAATTATTCTTTTAGAATTAGATTCTTCAGAACATAAACGAAGCCAAGAATAAGGCAATAGGCCCCAAGATTTGATTGAAGGATTTCCACATTTGTGAACTCTAAAGTTTCACTCTAAATTCTCAAATAGTAAAAGGCATCAGTTAAGTGAATTCGAAAGCACCGTATTCTATTCCAGCCTCTTTCAGATTTAGATAGATCTCCAAGTTAGCATGTCTCAGAAGAGAAGGGGAACCATCAATATTAAGGTTGTAACAGATAGGGATGGAAGAACAGAAGGAAATTGTTTTGCAATAGTTGGTGCTAAACTCTTGGGGATCTTAATCTGTTCTTAATCGGTGGGATTGACTGATTAATATGCTGGACCTACTCAATAATTTGGCATATAATGTAGGGTTGTCGGTAGCATAAAGAGAGATCAATTTTTGTCATAGATTAACTGTATGTGAATTATATTCTTGCTCAGGAAGTGATTGCAGTTCTCCTTTTTTCACCATACAGTTCGGTGATTATGTTTTTCTTGTGATATTTTTTTTATTCTCTACACCTAACAAAAACACACACCTGCCTCAATACCATACTACCATCTAAAGCAAAATTTGTAATTACATCAGCAAAAAACTGCAGAAGAACATAACATTAAGCTAACCTTTGTGAATGTCGAAAACCCAAGGCCGAATCTAGTGTAGTCTGCTTTAAAGCATTGGAAGTCCTTCCTCTCCCTCGCCCTCTCCCTCTTCCAGTAGCCCTACCAGCTTCCGGAACTTGACGAGAGGCCTTCAAAGATTGTGAAGCCTGTTTCCCACCCTTTTTGGTAGATCTTCCGCCAGAAAATGTGGTAGCATCCTCATCATCACTAAAGGAAACAGCACTTCCAACACCTCCGGTACTTCTTCCTCTAATATTCTGCAAGTGTGTACTGTATACAGTTACTAAAAACAAATACTTAAGCATAACTCGCAAAAGCAAATTTATATGACATTAAACTAAAATACTCGGACAAAACCTCAGAGGACTGGCCACCAAATGTGAACAGATGGGCATCTTTTGGAGTCGAGGCTCTTTCTTTGACACGTTCCTGCAAATATGAACATTTATTATCACTAAATTTATTTATTTTTAGACAATTGAAACCACCCTTTCCGATTTGATATCAGCATGCACAATTTTGAAGAAGCCAAAATAGTATATGTGGTAGGGTAAGTCCCACAAGCAATAGGGAGAAAACAAAGTAGGAAAGGAAAATCACGTGTTATCCTCAAGGACACAAAGTGCTATTTTGGTGGACAATGAGAAAACTAAGTTGACCGAATCTATAACACAAAACAATGTGAACCACTGTCGGTCTTAGTAAAGGTGATTCATAATCACATCCAATATTATAAACTTGTGCCAGGTAATAAGTCATTCATCCATGTTTGTTCTGATGATACATCTGCAAGGAGTGTCATATATATTATATGTTCTTACTTTCTGAAATTAGATTATATATATATATATATATATATGCTACAGGATAACAACACTTCTCCATTATGTGTGAAGCCTATTCTCATGCAGCATTTCTGTTCATGGAAGGAAATGAGGATGAAGGGAAAGATTTATTGCCTCTAAACACTCCCCAACTTTGACAATAATATCTTCCTCTTCAAACTTCTGCACATCTGGATCCTGAGCAATTTTACTCTGTCACAGAAAATTCTCAAATTATTGAAATTTCTACCATGTTAAAACCAATAGAGCAATAGTAGAAACCGGGAAAGTACTCAATTGATACCATGAAATAAATAATAAACTATAAAAACTTACACGAGTTTCTTCGAGGTTGTATTGCAGACAAGAGTGGAAGGCCATCTTGTCATCCTTACTGACAAAATTGTGTAAGGCCACATCCAAATCATTGACAGGGAGTATTTCCATCTTCTGCAATATCATATAAAAAATTCTATCAAGGTTAGAAATTAGGACAATATAGAAGTACATGCAATTTGTTAGACCATTCAGCATTTTTCTCTTGAGCACCTCAGGTTGTCAAGCAATGCAAATTTAGGTGGGGCAAGGCACTCGGTATTGCAATTGACAGAAATGAGGAAGCCAAGTTTAGCAAAATTAGGTCTGCTGTCCGCACTCCATCATAATGCAAGCGAAAAAAATATTGGACTTTCAACCACTTCAAGTTATTATAGGTGACAAAAAAATTATGCAGGTCGATACTTACAAAAAGATCACAAGGTATGAAGGCAATTCATACGTTATGCTACAGAAGATCAAAGATATTCAGCTATTATGAGGCATAATGATAACTCCTAAAATTATGCAAGAAAAGAATGACGATGAACTATACCAGATTACTTTCAGCAACTAAAGCCTCAATATTTTGCTGATTCAGTTCTTCAGGTCGTAGACGTTCAGATTCGTCAATTTTACCTAAAACAAATGAAATTACTAACATGAATACGTCGAAAAACACAAGCAAAAACTTAATATCAAATAATAAATCTCTCGACTGAGTTTCAATACTGGACGGAAGACATTGTGGTATGAATGAAAGGATGTCTCAGATAAGTTGGGGAATGAAGCACAGACATACCATCAGTTTTACCCCTTTTAGCTGCTTTAGAAAATATAAGAATGTCCTGAGGATTTGCTACCTATATTTTACATTTACACCGTGGAAATTGTCAGCCTTGGAAGTTTTAAATGGATGTTGGTGAGAGTAAACGATCAAAAAATAAGATTAACATAATCCATACCTTTCCGACATACTTTTGCCCAAACCTTTGCGGATTTATAGTCATAAATCCAGAATAATCCACCTATTTAATTTAAAATCAAATACATAATAGAATGAGAAATGGACTAGACCAGAATGACGGCAAGAAAGAGCCTTGGTTGGAAACTTAAAGAAGTAAAAACAAGAACAAGAGTCACCTTGACTCGAACTAAAGGAAGCTTGAGCTCTGCTTTGTTCGGAACATTTCGGTTAGCCTTTTCTATCAAACTACTTACCTACAAAAACTCAAAAGGAAAATAACTGGAATAAAGCGGCAAATAACAAAAATAAATAAATAAACAAGAAAAGTGTGCAAAATAGAAAAAGGAAACTATGTTCGTGTGCGTTTACAGAGTCAGAGTGTACAGATAAAACAAAAGAAAAAAAAAAGCATTCTCACCACTTTGTCCAAATGTTCGAGTATGGAATTCTGATCATTAGCATCGATATCAGGTTCATCCTTCAGCACTACCTATATACCATACACTATAAGTAACTGCAAGGTGATGTTTCTCCACTGGGAAAAAAAACACACACACAATAATCGCACCTCTGTATACTCAAAAGGCCTTACTTTCTTGAGAGGTATCTTCGTCGGTCGATACTGATTTCCCTAGTTATCAGCAATAAACAAATTATATTGACTATGATACTGATAAGAACATGAATGGAAAAACGTAATAGAAAACAAAGAGCTGAGAAGGAAAGTTTTAGGTAATAAACCTTAATCTCTAAGAGCAGCACATGTTTTGGCTTCGCTTCACCATCAATCAGTGATGTCGCAACAGATGAACCAGGTTGAGTAATGTGAAAACCCATACCTGGAACTTCCTATTTCACCAAACAGCCATCAATAAGACACAGTAACTAAATAATAAGACCAGTAAATAGAACTCAGCAGTTCAGTACCTGCGGATCAACAAGGCATTCGTGCTCATGCCCCCAGACAATAAAATCCAGAAACCGAGGCAAAAAATGTTCGTTTATTGCATTTTTTGGGTTTGCTTTCACTCTGAAATCAGAATAAAGATATTTTGATTTTATAATTTCAATATTCTTCTGAAATCTTAACTAAAAATTATGTGATTCACCAAGCAGGTTCATAAAGTTCCTCAGTAATAATCTATTGTGCAACTAAAATGCACTTGTTGTTACCTATTCTGATGAAGTACTAGTATATTGAACCAGTCTGAAACTTGACAACTTTCTTGGGCCTCCGGTCGCATCCACTGCACAGCATGTGGCGTCTGATTTTCACAAAACAAAAGAAATTAGAAAAAAAAACTGTCTAAAGATTGCATAATAACCAGAATCAGACAGCTTATAAACCTGAAACATTCGATTCAGGCGTTCGTCTCTGATATTCCCAAGGCCATAAAGAGCTACCGATGTTGAGCCCTACAAAATTGCTGTTCAGAAGTTATTCAAACAAAAATAAGAGAAAGAAAAAGAAAAATGTTTCAGGCTTCAACTGAATAATTTTTTCACTGAAGAGAGTCCCAAACAAACCTTTTTTATAAGAATTGGGTAGAGAGTGATCTGACCAACACCTGACCCTTCAAGAATCATTTTCCCAAAATAGTTAACTAGATTACATGCTGAAAGGATATCAACTGCAGAAAGATTGTCCTGCAATAACAGTAGACAAGAACAAACGGAGAAAAATCTCTAAGATGATAATTGAACTCTGCAAACTAGAACCAAGCATAAAATTGAAAACGAAATATCTAACACACACACCTGCACGCGTATTAGCTAAGAATCAATAAATTTTAGATCTTACAAATAATTATTTTGAATTCGTACACACAAAAAAGAAGTGCCTGGTGTCTCTAAAACAAATAGAAATAACATTTCTGTAGTAGCCATAAAGAGAAGCTTTTCAAATATGATAAAGGTCAAGCTTTTCATTTTGCTGGCAGGTGCCAATAAACAACAATGTCATCGTTCATAGATACAAGCTCAGCCTTTTACCAGAGAAATCATACCACGCCAGCGGGATCATCGTGATTTCCATGGATGCTGAAAACTGGCATCCCGACATTGAAGTGAGGATCTTCATAGTTCACTTGGCCAAAGCTACAAAAATAAACCAAAGCCACGTGAAACCTTCACAAACGACACTGTACATGGGGAAAAGGGATATAGTGCTTTAAAATGGACTTGGGAACTGGAGGCTAGAATTTACAGGACATACTGGACAACAAAAAAATGTTCTTAATAGTCTTCAACAACCAAACTTAATCAGGTTTGCAGTGGCAGGAGCCATATATTGTAAAGTTCTTTTGGCAGATGTTCATAAAGATAACCGACAATCAAATCAATCAAGATGAGAAAAAATCCAAAAAGGCTTCATTCAAGAAAATAGATAGTATCAATTGAGATAAGGACAACGCGTTTCTAAGAATTAAGAGATTACGAGTTCGCAAAGTTCATTGTCTGATCGCTCACGACTTGAAACTGAACCGGTCGATCGTTGAGACAGTGGCGACGGAGGATTTCAATAGCTTTGACTAAGGTCGACCTTGAAGGCTTATTCTCATGAAAAAGATCACCCCCAAGGAGTATAAAGTCCACCTAACCATTTCAAATATGTAAAATGAGGTAAAGTTAAGATAGACTAGTTAATAAATAAAAAGAACATTTTCCAGAGAGAGCGGATACGTGAAAAAAAAAAAAAAAAAAAGGTTTATCTGGGTGAGGCATGCTTGTATGAAAAAACGAATAGTCCAAATAGTCTATACAATCTATGTGTGCTTTTCAAAAATTCGAACATTCAGTTGAACCAGATAAGTGTATCCTCTCTGAATTATCAGGTACAGATATAAAAAGATAATAACAATATGAACATCAAGCAGAACTAAAAGTAACAGAACTGAAACCTATACCTGTTTTTGCTCAGCTATGGAGCAAATCTCGTCAAACGCCTGAAACGAATCATGCCGGCGAATTTCATCCTTCTCCATATAACCAAGATGACAGTCCGTAGCTACTAATATTCGAAGCATATCACTTGTATCTTCCCTGAACATGCAATTAACCAAAACAAATATGCAGGAACCAAGTTCACCAAAGTTCACCGCCAAAAAATGAAGCAAAAATTGCATTTAGTTCTGAAACAATGTCGATGGATCAGTTTTCACTCACCTTGAAGATTCAGCCATTTCGTACTAAACAGACTTTCACTGCGTATGCTGCAAACACCAATAAAAAATAAAAGATAATTATCTAATAATTCCTGAAAAAAAAAAAAGGAACAGTATGAACTACGAAACCCTAACTCCGATAAGCAAAACCGACCGCATCATAGATTTTATTCGACTAAGATGGAGAGACACTAAGGCAGGTACTGTGTTATATAAAAGGAGACGAGCAGCTACCTTGACGAGATATTGAAGTGGCGGAGGAGATGATGAAGAAGTAGTCGGCTGAGCAGCTGTGTGGCGGAGTAGAGTGGCCGTAGCCCGTCGGCGGTGGCGGGGATTTTTTTAAAAATTATAAATAAATAAATATCTATTTTATGAAAAATCGATTTTCTTCCAACCCTTTGCAAGAAATCGACAAATCGTTGTCTATAAACGACACTTTTGGGGGCGTTTTATATGATACACAGTAATAAGGATATTGAAAAAAAAAAAAAAATATATATATATATATATATAAATATAAAAATGCAAAAATGATGTGGGTTTTAAATAGGGCTGAGCAAGGGATTTAGAGAATTTCGAACTGTTTCGAACACCGAATCGAAATCACTCCAAACCGAAAAATATTTGTTGATTGTTTGACTTTATGCGAATCGAACCGATAAAATAATTGGTCCTGTTATGGAAATTTCACAAATATTCATACTGAGAACCGAACCCGAACTGTCTCATACCGTACCAAACCAAAAAACTGAAATAAAGAACTGAATTATAACATTAGATGTGTGTTACTAATATTTTTATTTCAACTTCGAGTCTATATAATTTGAGAATTTTTAAAATACAAATAAAGTATTGTAATAATAATTAACATTCACTTAAATTTCATGTTTAGTAATAATTGATCTACAATTGATTTTCTTCTATTATAAAAAATTATTTAAAATCCTATGGAAGGTTAAAGAATATTTTTTTAAGAAAAAACTATATTATATTTTGTTTGAATTTTCAATTTTCAATACTGATTGCACAAATTTAGTCCTAACTAAAATTTAGAGTTATTTCTAAAGTTGATTTCAAATAAAATGTTTAATATGAGGAAGTATTGATAAATGTTGGTTTTTTTAAAGCATATAAAAATTAAATAACTAAATTTTAGAATTATTTATAAAGTTGATTTCAAAATAAAATATTCAATATGATCAAGTATTGATAACTATTGTTTTTTAAAGCATATAAATAAAAGTATAATTAGGTAGTCATTCAAAAAAAAATCTGAAGATCCAAACAGAACCATACCGAACTGAACCAAACCGAACCATTCCGACAGTCCTGAAAATTGAACCGAAAAATAAAAATCTCCGAACCAAATCGTCCCAATTTTTTGGTACGGTTCCGGAGATTTTTCTGAACCATATCGACCCATGCTTACTCTTATTTTTAAATATTGCTATTTTTTAGAAATTTACATAGAGACTCGAAACTACAATTTGAGAAGAAATTTTCCATTATTATTATTATTTTTTTTATTTAGGGTTAACTATTCCATTAATTTATAGTTAAGACATGGAGTTCTTACAAATTCCACTTTTTTCGTGTATATGTTTACTTTAATATAAAAATGAAAGTTTAAATTGTACTAGACTACTAGTACAACATATGTACTACTGGTGTATTTGAGAAAAAAAATAAATAAATAAAATTATAATATAAAATAAGTATATAATTTTTTTTTTATTGTGAGATCATAAAAGTGAACGTATAATAAATAATAAGCAAGGGGAATTATTAAAAATGATATGCAATTTTACCCTCAAAATGTCAAAATAATAATTATGTTAATTATATTTATAAAGTTATATATGTAACAAAATATTATTTACAACTCTATTAATTTGATTTTTTTTTTTTTTTTAAATTCAACCGGATAAATTTGAGTCACTATGATTGTCATGCTTGTTTATAGATTTTCTTTTTTAAATGCAATAGACAATATTAAACTAATAGCACAATAAACTATAGGGGTATATATTCATTGGGAATTTCGAGTGAGATGATGAAATTTTTTAAGATTATACATTTTTTAAAAATTTCAGATTTAGGAGTGACATATGCTACCACACATGCTACCACACAAGGTAGAGCAAACCCGCTAAACCGGCCAAGCGAGTTGGTTGGTCGAACA
Source organism: Striga hermonthica (assembly GCA_902706635.1). Classification (NCBI taxonomy): domain Eukaryota; kingdom Viridiplantae; phylum Streptophyta; class Magnoliopsida; order Lamiales; family Orobanchaceae; genus Striga; species Striga hermonthica. Next base: position 2,898,003 of record CACSLK010030614.1, on the reverse strand, counting down.
TTGCTGAAGGAAAGCCGAACGGAGGTTAAATACTAGTGCAAAGCAAGGAGTCTCCAGGACGAAGAAGGCATGAAGGGTTCAAAGGAGCAACGAGTCAAGCCAGGGCCCTCGGATGGCCTGTTAGAAACACGACCTGTATTGTTGGTCATGTGATCGACCAGGAGGATAACACTTAGGCTCGAAATAGACAATATTCTACCTCAGTAGGGTTCGAGCTTGGCTCACTATTAGACGGTCTGATGAAGAAGACTAATAGATAAGAAAAAATATTAATATTAATATAATAATAATCACACGTGAATAGGGCCACGTGGGTTAGCATTCGGGCACTTCAGGCAGCCTAAAATGAGTTCTTGCCCATTTGATCTTTCGATCCTCACATATATTTTTAAAATAATACATTCAAACATTAAAGTATCCATAATATCACATAAACTTTTATACATAATTCTGATAATAATACTAAAATACTCGTGATCACAAATATCATGAGCATGCCCTTGGGCAACTATTTTTTCCTACTTAACAACCTCATCAACTTATTTTGGTCAGAAAATTTGCAAAATTTTAATTGGAAACGCCGAAACGGCAATAGGCCCGGCCCGGCCCGGCCGTTAATGAACCCATCGAGCACCAAAAGTTGGGACACACTGTAAGCTCAAGCGCGATGAATACTTGCTTTCCAGAGCATTGAACAACATCCAGTCAAAGATTTTGTCACAAAAAACTTGTTCAACCCTCAGAACAGCTCAAACTCCAAATGCCCACCATCAACATCACAGTCCACAAACCTTTTCCCCTTCTCCAAAACCCCCACATCACGAAACTCCGGCACCTGAGGCGGGGCCTCACACCTGATCAGGGCCCAGTTCAGCCCCTCGAAAAACGGGTGCTTCTTTATCTCTGCAGCCCCAGTCTCCGTCCCCAGCCTGTTCTCGGGCTCCTTCACCAAAAGCCCGCGGATCAGGTCCCGGGCCTGCAAGCTCACCATCGGGCTCTCCGGAAACCTCAGACTCTTCAAAACCACATTCGCCAGTGTCTCCTCATTACAGGACCCTTTAAAAGGCGTCCTCCCGTACAGAAGCTCGTAAAGTAAAACCCCGAACGTCCACCAGTCCACCGCACTCCCGTGCCCCTCCCCCTTGATAATCTCCGGGGCCAAGTACTCGTGGGTCCCGACAAACGAGTTGGATCGGGCTTCGTTGGGCTCGGCCACGAGCTGAGGCAGGGCCCTGGTTCGGGCTGCGGCAGCGGCTTCGGCCTTCAGCTTACGGGCCCGGGCAGCAGAGGAGAGGAGGCCCGGGCCAAAGCACGACACTTGGCACGAGGGCCCGGCACAGAATGGGTCGATGCAGTCGGATCCCGCGCACGGGCCCGAA
>CACSLK010030614.1:2846750-2879104 GCA_902706635.1 Striga hermonthica | reverse complement strand
GAGAGAGAGAGAGAGAGAGAGAGAGAGAGAGAGAGAAGATGGTGAGAGAAATTAGGTTCTCGTACATATGAAATTAAAATCACTTTTTTATCTTCTTTTGATTAATAATTTGCAGGATTGTAAATATATGTAAATATTCATACACAATGTGTTATGTATGTAATTTTCCCGCTGCGAGCCAGCCCGTCAACTTTTTTCTTTTTTAAAAAAAATAAAAATTAATTGTAGCCTGACCCAGGCTACCCAGCCCAAATCAAAAGGGCCCATGAATGGTCAATAATTTAGAATAAATAAATGACACTAGCATGTTTTGTTTTCTAATGTTCTTCCCGATTCACCTATTTTGGTTGGTTTCTAGTTTGCATTTTTCTTTTTCTTTATAACTACTAGTACAACGCCCGTGTATTATATGAGTGCTTGCTAATTTTTTCTTAAAATCTAAAATTAATGAGAAAAAGTAGTTGAAAATTTAAATATCTTTCATAAAAATATATATATTAATTATTATTATATATTTAGTATGACACTTTTTATTTGTGCAACTTACATGTGTTATATTATAATAATTTTTTAAACTTACAACATATAACTACATTAAACATAAATATATCAATTGAGAAATAATTTTATTTTTCTAATGAATTTTAATAAATATTATTATTTTTTATTATTATAAAAATAAATATAATTTATTTATTTCATATATACAATATGGATGTCAAATCGAAGATCATCAAAAGATGATTAATTTGATATATTATATATGTAAAACCGATAAAAAATACAAAAGTTATCAATTTTCAAAATACATTTATAATTCAATAGCTAATTGAAGGAAACAAATCAAAAGTCAGGGATATATTAGTCACTTAATGCCTCAGTATGTAAAATTATAAAGAAATAAAGGGTTATATTAGTACAAGTGATATTAAAATACCTAGGTTAGCTAAATAATATTTATGGAATGTCCAAACCTAAATTATTAATTATTAATATATCAATATTATTTGTCCAAACCTAATTACGAAGCATGATTCTTTGCCAAGTAGGATTCCGAATCACTAGAAACAGCCACGTAGACTCAGCGCATTTACATTTAGGAATAATATATAGGGATATATAGGGAGGATAATAATACATCTATCATTTAACAAAAAAATGACACTATTAGAAGTTTCATATAACGATGAATTGATTTTAATCAAAACAGTCCAAATATTGTTAGATCAATATTGCCATGGTGGTAGTTTTCGATAGAGGTAGGACCAAAGTTACAAATTTTCCATAAAGTTTTCGATAGAGGTAGGACCAACATAAATGTTTTCAAGAATCAAATAGACTGTTGTCGGTTTGAATTATGAACGACCCAAGCTAGTGTAATGTTGGATTTATTTTGATTTTAGGTCAAAATTTTAAGTTATTATGAAATAAAAATTTCAAATATTATATATAATATGCACAAAAGTGTATGTAAATTGCTGTGCTACCTGAACTCGGATATGGGTGGCGTATCGGGTGTGGAGATATGAGCGTCCACGTCAATAGTTTAGAAATTTTGAACATTTTAGACTATAATGCCACACATACCCACACCAGTGTCGACACAACATGGCATTAGTTCGATGGTTCAAACAATCACCTGGAACCACAAAAAAAAGGGAAGATCTTTAATTATTTTATTTCCTTACTTGAGTTTATTTTGTATTTTATATATAAGATAGTATGGATCTTATTATGGTATTTTACATTATAGGAAACCGGACTTGAGAGAAATAAAGGAGGAAGAGGCGTGCATGTTAAGGAGATCAAGGAGAGAGACTAAGAGATTCACTTACCAAACTTGAGCTATATTTATGGAGTGAAATCATACAAGAGTCTTATGCCTTGAAGAAGACTCCAACCTTAAGAAGATCATATAAATACCCTACAAGAAGCTCTTATTGCGGCTGCTGAGAAGATAGCAATTTATAGAGCAATACTCGAGCTTATTTTTATTCAGTTCAGTTTTTGTGCACAGTTCAGTTTAAGAGTTCTTACGTGCTCGAGAACTGAAGCTGTTCTTTGTTTAGTTTCTTTATTTCAACAAAACTATCTTTTGTGTTTACACTTAGGGAGTAAGTGTAGGATAAAAAGTCCACGGGATGTGGCCGGAGAATTAGTTGATAGGATCGTGAATAGTGTTGGCTAGACTAGAAGGGAGTTCGAGTCTTGTAAGTCCAAACTATGTCTTTATGCGATTTATCAATGAAAGAGCTCCGAGGGGAAGTGGGATGCTTCCCTGAAGAGTTTTTTAAATCTTCGGTTCAATTGCTTCCGCATTTTACAACTTTTGTTCAAGTTCGTACATTGTTAGCGCACTCCGTATCAAAATATACATTTCAATTGGCACCAGAGCAGTGTTCCTGTTCTAACTACGGGATAAAGATCTTTGGGACTGTGTGTCGATCACCATGAGTCGTGATGGGATGTCTGTCTCGCGTCCTCTGTTTCTTGATGGCTCCAATTACGCTTACTGGAAATCAATGATGGTGATCTTTCTTCGGTCTCTTGGCAAAGGCACGTAGCATGCCGTTGAAGCCTTCTTGTATTTATGCCCCGGATTGACAAAAGAGGTTGGACGTACCTTTCCAAGAAAAAGTTCCTGCTGAAACTAAGACAGGAGAGTCCTCGGATGGAAAATCGTCAACTACCAAAGTTCTGGTTGAAAAACCAGAGAGTATCTAGACCGATGATGAAAAACAAGCAGAAGAAGCTAACTTTCGAGCTTTATATGCTATCATGTCTGCCGTAGATCCCACTCGTCACAAGATAATACTTCAGTGCACTACCGCTCAAGAAGCTTGGAGGATCTTGGAAAGACAGTTTGAAGGCACAAACGCAGTTAAAACGTCAAAGCTCCAAGGAGTCTCAACTGAGCTCGATGAGATCCGTATAAGGGAGGATGAAACTATTGATATGTAATATGCTCGTTTCTGCGATCTAGTTAACCAAAGTGTAATGCTTGGTGAACCGGTTCCAGAAGCTAGATAAGTGCAGAAATTAATGAGAACTCTACCGGATAGGTTTGGGATCAAGATTACAGCGCTAGAGAGTTTTCAGAGAATTCAGAAACTTGGCATTGATGATCTTCTCAGCGAACTTCGCACCTTTGAAATCAACCATAGCTTTGACTCTATGAGGATAAGCAAAGGGAAAGGCTTAGCATTAAAGGCCATGGTTCGTACTGCAGTTGCTGAGGATGAAGAATCCGATGAAGAATCCTTTGATGCTGATGAAATCACAAAGGCTCTCACCGTGCTCACTAAGAATGTCTCGAAGCTGAAGAAATTTCAGAAAAAGAGGTTTCAGGGTAACAGGTCCTTTGAAGGTTAGGAACCAAATTCAGCAATTCGGAGAAAAGCATTCTGGCATGCAGCTGAACAAGTTTCAGAATTCTAACCAAAGAGTAGAAAAAGACCAGTGTCGTGAATGCAAGGGTTTCGGCCACTTTCAAAAAGAATGTCCTAATTTCAAGAAGAAGAACAAGACATTCAAGGCTACATGGTCTGACTCCAGTGACGAGGAGGAGGAAGAATCTGAAAAGACTGAGAATTCTAACTATTCAAATAACTCTGCTAAATGTCTTCTGAATGAATATAACTGTTTTACGTCCTCTGTTCATTTGACTGACGTAGAGTCTGACGCAGGTTCTTACGCGAAGAATTTGAGCGATGTGGACTCTGATAAATTCTTGGATCCAGCTGCTGAAAATCTCGTACTTCACAAGTATGCTATAGAAAAATGTCTCAAGGCAGCGGAGATCATCAATTAGTACCAGGCTCAAAAAGTGAAGATGAAGGCTATGGAACATAAATCTGCTGAACGTGAGAAGGAGATTGTCTATCTTAGGGATGAACTTCAAAAGATGAGGGTAATGACCGTTGATCTGAACGAGAAACTCATCAACTCAAACCTTCTCATCGGAAAACAAGACAAGGACTTAAACAGTTGTTTCGCGAAGCTTGCACTGGTTGAGCCTGGGGATAAACTCAACAAACAGGCAAGTGAAGAATAAAATTTTACTATCGAATCTCTACGTAACGAATTGTTTGCTGTGAAAAATCTTATAGGTGAAAGAGAAACTGAAATAGTTGTTCTCAAGGAGGAACTCGGTCGAGTGATGGAAGAACATTTAACACTTCGGAGTCATTGCTCTACCCTTGAAAAAAGGCTCAGTAAGAGTGAAGAAGTTGTCAAAATGATCAATAAGCCAAGGGCATCATACGCTGAAGTTCAAAGATTGAGTCAGCAGATTGGCTCATCCAACCCAAGTAAGAATTTCCACAACCAGAAACTGAAAGGGAAGGTTGATGAATCAAGCTCCTCACTGAGTAAGGCTGATCTGACTTTTGTTAAAGAAGGTTACTCAATTGATTTAAAGAAAGGTAATCCAAACTCTCCAAAACCTCAGCACAAAAATTCAGGTAAGAACTTTGTACCCGTTTGTCACTACTGTGGGATTCGCGGTCACATTCGTCCCAATTGTTATAAAATGCACAATGATATTTATACGGGTCGAATTAATGACTGGAGTCCTCACGGTGTTCCCTTGAAAGCACCTAAACTGAAAGTTGATATAGTAAATCATGAACAAAAAAAGATCTGGGTTCCCAAGGAAAGTAAGAACGTCTGCCTGTCTTCTATACTTGCCTTGAAATCCACATTTAACTCTTACTGGTATTTTGATAGTGGATGCTCTCGTCATATGACAGGTTTGAGGTATAACATAACAAATATTTTGCCTGTCTCTTCTAGTTTAGTAACTTTTGGTGATGGGGCAAAGAATAAGGTTCTTGGAGTAGGGTGCTTGAATGTTCCTGGTTTTCCCAAACTTAAAAATGTTCTTTTGGTTCAAAACTTAAAAGCCAATCTTTTGAGTATCAGTCAATTATGTGATCAGGGTTTGTATGTGAATTTTACTAAAACTCAGTGTCATGTGTCTGATCAAGAGAACAAACATGTTCTTACTGGTACTAGGTCCAGGGATAACTGTTATATTGTGGTACTTGATTTAAAATGTAATAAAACCAGTGTTGACATGACTGAACTTTGGCATCAAAAGTTGGGCCACATAAACTATCCTCATTTACTTGAACTCTCTTCCACAGGTGTTGTTAGAGGATTGCCCAAACTGAAAAGGAAAGAACCACGTGTTTGTGGATCATGTCAAATGGGCAAACAGAAAAGGGCCTCGCATAAGAGGTTGACCGAGGTCAGTACGAACCGTATAATGGAACTGATGCACATGGACTCGATGGACCAATTCAGGTCGAAAGTTACAGTGGTAAGAAGTATATTCTAGTCTGTGTAGATGATTTTTCTAGATTCTTTTGGGTTGATTTTCTAGAAGACAAGTCTGAGACACTTGATGCTTTCAAGAAACTCGTGTTAAAACTTGAGAATGAAAAACGAACTAACCTTGTTGCAATCAGAAGTGACCATGGTAAGGAATTTGAGAACCGTGGTTTTGAGCTATTTTGTGAATCCCGTGGGATATTTCACCAGTTTTCTTCTCCTATCACTCCAAAACAGAATGGAGTTGTGGAGCGTAAGAACAGGACCCTTCAGGAAATGACAAGAGTGATGCTGGTACCACAGGGTATGTCCTTAAGATGGTGGGCAGAAGCAGTGAACACGACGTGTTATATAACTAACCGTGTTTATTGCAGAAAAGGAACTGGATTAACAACTGGATTAACTTCATATGAAATGTGGAAAGGTAAAGCACCAAATGTGAAATATTTTCACATCTTTGGGTGCAAGTGCTATATCTATAATGATAGAGAACATCTTGGTAAGTTTGAGTCCAAAAGTGATGTTGGTCAGTTCCTTGGTTATTCTACTAACTGTCGTGTGTATCGTGTGTATAATTTGCGTACTGAAGTGGTCATGAAATCTATATATGTTGTCTTTGATGATTCTCTTGAATGCATGATTGTTCTTGATGTGACCAACTTAGATGTGTCCAGTGGTAAGAAGTTATCGAATTCTGAAACTGAGAATGTGCTAAATGATGTTAAGTTTGAAACCCTTGATTATGATAAAAATGTGCAAGGTAATGAATATAATGTTCCAACGTCCTCTAGAAATCCTGATGAATCTCGGCAAGATCCTCCTACCAAGATTCAGAAGGATCATCCTAAGGATCAAATCATAGGAGGAATCTCTGAGCGTAACACTAGAGGAGTAAAACCTGATTTTCGTAAGATTGCTGGTTTGTGTCACTTTGCTTGTTATGTGTCTAAGTTGGAACCCGAAAAATGCAAAAGAGGCCTTGTGTGATGATTTTTGGGTTCAGGCTATGCAAGAGGAACTAGAACAGTTTGCGAGGAACGATGTGTGGGAACTTGTCCCTAGACCTTCAGATTCGAACGTCATTGGAACAAAATGGATTTTTAAAAATAAGACGGATTAATCGGGAGAGATTACTAGGAACAAGGCCTGCCTCGTAGCTCAGGGGTACACCCAAGAGGAGGGTGTCGACTTTGATGAGACATTTGCCCCTGTAGCTCGTCTAGAGTCTGTTAGGATGTTCATGTCTATTGCGTGTTTACTTGGATTTGTGATTTATCAAATGGATGTTAAATCCGCATTTTTGAATGGTTTTTTTGAAATAGGTTGCTTATGTTAAGCAACCTGAAGGGTTTGTGGACCCTCATCACCCTGACCATGTTTACAGGTTAAAGAAGGCGTTGTACGGGCTTAAACAGGCTCCGCGTGCCTGGTACGAATGCCTAACCCAGTTTCTAGTTAAAATGGGGTACTCTCGAGGGGGAGTTGATAAAACTCTGTTTGTTAGAAAGTCTAATAAAGATATTATCATTGTACAGATTTATGTAGATGATATTATCTTTAGTTCTACCTCGAGAACTTGGGTCAATGAGTTTGTTACTCACATGTCGAGAGAATTTGAGATGAGCATGGTTGAAGAAATGTCCTACTTTTTGGGCTTGCAAGTCAAGCAATCCAACAAGGGGATTTTTCTTCATCAAACCAAGTATGCCAAAAATCTTGTGAGAAAGTTCGGGCTAGAAAATTCTAAGTGTCCAGCAACACCTATGGGGAGCCATTCTAAGCTCTCTAAGGATGATGCTGGAACCTCAGTCGATTCCACGCTTTACAGAAGCATGATAGGAAGCCTTCTTTATTTGACTGCCAGTAGACCTGATCTGTGTTTCAGTGTAGGTATGTGTGCTCGGTACCAAGCTAATCCTAAGGAATCGCACTTGAAGGCGGTGAAACACATCATCAAGTATGTGCATGGCACATCTGACTTAGGTATTCTGTACTCACGTGACACGTCTTCTAGTCTTGGAGGTTATAGTGATGCGGATTGGGCTGGGAACATCGATGATCGACGTAGTACCTCTGGTGGTTGTTTTTACATAGGTAATAATATCATCTCCTGGCTTAGTAAGAAGCAAAATTGTGTAGCTCTCTCGACAGCTGAAGCCGTATACATATCTGCTGGAAGTTGATGTTCTCAGCTCGTGTGGATGAAGCAATTGATGATTGAGTTTGGTCTTGAGGTAAGAACCGTGAACCTTTTCTGTGATAATACCAGCGCAATTAACATCTTTAAAAATCCGGTTCAACACTCTAGGACTAAACACATAGATATTCGGTATCACTTTATTAGAGATTTAGTCGAGAATGATGTGATTATCCTTGAGTATGTTTCTACGCAAAACCAGTTGGCTGACATATTCACTAAAGCACTGGATTCTCAAAGGTTTATTTCTCTAAGGAAATCCTTAGGGATCTGTTCATTCTGAATGCTTGTGTGATCTTGCATTATACTATATTGTATTGTATATTATTAGTATTTATCTATTGCATTGCGTGTAAGCATATAGGGTATTTTGCATTAGGCATGTCGTGCATTTTGCATTCTCTTCACCACTAGATTCTTAATTGAAGTTCTAACTTTTCTGAAAACTTGAGAGGCGTTGATTGTCTAAGACTGACTGCGTGTTCTTACATTACCGAGGAACGTACTATTCAGTATTTTTAGTTTTTGTCACAAAGAGCTGCCTTCTCATAAATGATCTGGAGCGATAGCTAGCACATGGTTCGTTTCCCAATGCGGGATCGACTGTGAAAAGAGCGTCTTGGACAGAAAATGTTGAGAGGAGCGTAAGCTAGTGACACACATTGCATATTATTATGTGATGTTCTTAACGGAGTTATAAGGTGGTCACCCACATAAAAACCGTAGTGCTGTTTAATAGAAAAAAGAAGAAAACGTAGGATCCTTGCTTAAAATCGTGGTGTAAAGTAGTGGGGTTGACTTTCACTATTGCAGTGATTGTTACTAAGTGAAATGCACTATGAATAATACGACATGCGTTCTTGCAAAATTGAGGTTGGGGTTCGCACTACTCTTTGTATATACATATATCCGTTAATCGTATGTTCCTTGGGAAGTTTGAATCTCAAAATTGGTCTCGGACTGTCTTCGTCAATTTTGTCTAAGTTGAGAAGGAAAAGAATTTTTTTGAATCTAGAGCATTGATCAAAGCAGGCGAAAAATCTATAATACGATTATGCAAAAAGAGTTTGTGAAAACGAGGACTACCAGATTCAAAAACAGCAGGGGTAAGATTGGCATAAAACTCACGAACAACTTGATCACAGAAAGAACCAAGATCCACAACAGACTTTGACAGACCAACAGACTCAATGAGAGGAAGGACACCAAGCTCAACAAATTTTTCATCCTTATGAGGATGCTCAGACCAAAACCCATAAGACTGAAAACGCTCAAACCTTTCATGAGAAGCCTCGGTATAGAACCAGTTAGTGAAGGCATTTTCGAGGTCGTAGGCGTCATCCTCTGGTTCTGGTGGTGCAAAATTCTCATCAATCGGATCTTTGCCTCTGCGGCGAGTGGAACGTCACACTAGAGCCCTAGGTGGAGGAGTGGGTTGGTCGGAGTGAACTTCAACAAGGGTCGCCGCGGTATCGTCCTTTTCACCTTCGGTGATTGTCGTCTTTGTGACTGACTTAGCTGCGGAAGTTGGAACTGCAGAAGACTCCCCCTGAGCTTGAACCACAGGAGGTTCATCAAACCCAGAGAGGCCAGGTACTCCAGTGGCCAGAGGAGAGGGTTCGAAGCTTTTGTCGATGTTGTCTGACTTGGACGGTGAACCAGATGTGGTTGCAGACAGGGAGACAGACTTTTCGGGCGGAGGCGATTCTTGTGATGGAGACTTTGCCAGCGGAGGAGACTCTCGCAGAGATGGAGAGACGACGACGCTTCAGCCTCTTCTCCTTATGCTTTTTGAGTCGCTTTTTGGACTTATCCTTGCTTCCAGCCATTGGATGAAGAAGATGATTGAGAGTGGAAAATTAGGTTTTTAATCGGTTGAGGAGAGAAGAAAGAATGAAAAGAGATGAGTTCAAGTTGGATAAAGATTTTCGGTGATAATGAAAAAGAAGAGAAGAGACGTGAGGGTAATAATATTCTGACATCGAAAACTGCAAAAGGGCAGTTTCCTTGGTTCAAGGAAAAGAGAGAGAGAGAGAGGTGTTGGGCGGTTTAGGGAAGTTAAGCAGCATAAGTAAAAGCAGAGCAAAAACCGAAGTAAAGAGCTTTAAAACTAAATACTCATTCTCCCATTGCGTAGACTATGAAAAATGGAGTCAAAAGCTCGAAACTTAAAAGAAACCAAAGTCGCCGGAAAATCTACCGGAAAATAGCATAAGCTCCTAAACTAGAGAGCAAAAATAAAACATAAACTATTTTCCCAAAGAGGAAAAGTGAAAAATGAAAGTTGGATCCCCAAAATACAAAGGGAAAAACATATTTATAGTCTCCTACAAAAATACACACTAGGTGCACACACATTTAAAAATTTAGCACTCGCTAGGTAGCGAACTAGTTCGCTAGGCGAACTGGTCTTGTAGTCTTGTGCACACTCGCTAGGCGAACTGGTCTTGTAGTCTTGTGCACACTCGCTAGGCGGCGAACTCGTTCGCTAAGCGGACTGGTCCTATGAGTCTTGTGAACACTCGCTATGCGGCGAATACGTTCGCTAAGCGAACTAGACTTTCGGCACAGTAATGACTCGACAACGGCTTGGGGTTCTCAGAATAGTTCATGCTCTCGGAACTTGGCTCGATTCTTCTCTTTCATCTTCCAAAATGGACCTAAAAATTGCACCAAAGACACGAGAAAGTACGCCAAAATACAAACACCAAAGAGAAAAAGGAAAACACACGGAATCAACTAAAATGGACCGGTTAGACAAGAAAACCAACCTAAAACCGACTCAACTACACACATAAAACACATAAAAAGAAGCACAAAAACACAATAAACAACTCCCCCACACTTAACTCTTTGCTTGTCCTCAAGCAAACAAAATAACAAGTAGTTCGGAAGGAGAGATCGAACGGTCCAAAATTAGCAAACATGCATCATGTAGCTCTCATTATCATCCGGTTATTCACAAAAGTCAATTCAAACTCGAGGGCACGGTTCCCACATATGAACTCAACGAAATAAAAACAAGCCACAAGTCATTCAATCATGATTCACCAAAGTCACACTTCCTTTTTACAATGTTAACGTGCAAAAACTAAAAAAAAATGATCAACTCAAGATATATGAAGCGATAGAACAAGACCGTAAGCCAACCCCCGATTTTCTTCTCATTTTTATATATATTTTTTTTTATATATATTTTTTTTTCGTGAGAACTTTTTTCCAAACGAGGTTTCCACGATGTAGCTTATCTAGGTGTGGCCTCGAGGGGTTTCCTCGAGTTTCCTAGACCGATTTCCCGGGCTCATTACTCAAATCCACGAGGTGGTTCGGAATAAGAGGAGCCTAATCAGTACTTCCTCGCGAACTCACTTTTTATTCCTTTTTTTTTTTTTAAGGGGGTGGCACACAAAGATACATCACCAATACAATCATAAACGTCACAAATCAGTCACAACATATCAAAGTGTGTAGCATAACACGTTGTACACAACAATCGAGCATGAGGTAAGCATGATCAAGTTCATCAATCAAGAATGAACGAAGGACAAGAAAATTTCGTGAATCCACATGCGAGTTCCAATACTAACAAGTAATCATCTCATTTTATAAAAACCGTCAAAATCATTGAGCACATAAGACATGAGAGCTAATAATGAAAACGAACGACAATCCAATCTAGCCACCTAATCATCTTGCACCATTGGACTCACATCAAGTCTTATATGGGAAAATTGACACAAACATAAAAAAAAACAAACAAAACAAACAAAACCGGTCCAAGACACTAAAAACAAAAGATAAACACCTAATACAACGCAATCACCACTTAAGCATGCATAATCACGAAAAAAAACTCTCTTCCACACTTCAAACAAAGCAATGTCCTCATTGCTTAACCAACAAAGTATAAGGAAGAAAAACAAGATCATATAAGCTCATGCGGTGAATACCATAAAACACAAGAAACGAAAGAGAAGAAAATAAACACATAAACACAAAGACACATAAAAAGAAACAAAGAGAAAGAGAAAATAAAGAAAAGGAAGTGCGTACTCAACACGGTGATAAATCACCGTGTGTCCATCGGTGTGTCCTCCGGTTGAGAAGAAGGGCCGGGGTCTTCCCCCCGAGAATCCACGAGCTTGCTTAGCTTGTCGTCCAAAGAACCCACACGATCATTCAATTGAGTCACACGAGCATCCAAGTTAGTCACACGAGCATCAACTTGACTCACAAGGTGTCCAAGAGTAGCAAAACCATCTGTCATCAAGGCCATCAATGCATCAAGCCGCTTTACAACATCATTCAAAGGGTTGGGAGGAGGAGCATATAGGGGAATATTGATGATAGGTCGTTCACCGAACTTGAATTTCTTAGCCACCTCCGTAAGTTGTTTTTCTTTCAAGAAGTAATCGATGACACATTTTTTATCGTTGTGGGGGCGCAAGGTGTTCATATCAATAACTAGCTTGCTTGCCTTAAGCTCTTCTAGCCCCATTGTTAAGGAATCGACCATGTCCAACCCCGTCTCTACATTAAAATGCTCCGCTAACGCCGTCACAATATGACCGAAAGTAGGATGAAAACGCGTACCGGCACGAATCTTGTCAATTTCGCTCCAAATGATGTCGATAGCATTGATGGGCTTGTTGTGCAATGCGCAATACAAGAAATAGATATCATCTTGGCTCACTTTCAATGCCTCCTTCTTCCCACAAACGGCGTAACATAAAAACTTATGAACGATAGCAAAAGCATGATCCTTTATATGAGCGGTAAGTAGATTTCCATTCCTCCGTGGAAAACCCGAAATTTCCCGCCATGCGTCGTCAAGATCAAAGTGATCTTTTCCAGGAAACTTGCTTTCCCCTTTGTTGGTGAACCCGAAGAGTTTCATCATCAAAGCTTTGTCAATCCGCCGAAGCTCACCTCCTAACCGACAAGTAATCACTTACCGATTTTCAGCTAAACGGAAGGAGGTGAAGAACTCCATAGTCAACACCGTGTATGCCGGACGACGAAACTTTGCATATGTCTCCAAGTGTAATGCCTTAAGATATGTCACAATTTGGTCCTCAACACCAAGAATGCAACTCCAATGAAAATCAATCGACTTAGGGTTCAACACATCATACTTTGAAAGCTTCTCATAGACCGTGCTTTCACCAAAACTAATGATCTTGAAAGGCCCCGGGTAGTCGGTTAATGTTTTGTCGATTCGCTCAACGGGTGCTTCTTCATCACCGGAGATAGCCTTCTCTTTACCTTTGCGAGCCATATATATGCACTTCACGAGTATAATGCCCTAAAAAATCCACAACAATCCGAGAGTGTACCTAAGAAATTTTGACACGTCCGGCAAGACGTGTCTCCAAACACACAAGCACAATATCCAAGGCACACCCAATAATCACAACAATTCGAATGCCCAAGTCAAGTTCAATTCCAATTAAATCCAATCATAAACAACCCATGAAAGCAAGAAGAATAACCGATAACCCCAATATCCCAACACCTCCAATAATCGTGAATAACAATAAACGAACCAAGATAGGTTAAGCTATTTTACCTCGGCAGCAACTCGGGGCTACCGGAAAGAGTGTTTGGGTGTCGGAGAGTCGAGCTCGCGGTCGAGCTCGAAAGGAGTTGGGGCTGCCGAAAAATTTGAAGAACCGTGGTCACCGGAAGCTTGACGTGACTGAAATCGGGCTGTGGTGGTCGGAATTCGGGGCTAAGAAGTTGAAGGTCGCCGGGAAGTGAGATTGCAGGTGATTGCTGAGAGAAGATGCAGAGCTCGAAGTTCGCTGTGGAGGTCGGAGCTCGGAGAGTTGAGCTCGTGGCGGAGGAGAGTGAGAGAGAGACTCGTCAGGGCTGTGCGTCGCTGGAACTTGAAACTTGGAGCTCAAAGTCGCCGGAATCTGCTGGCAGATGGAAGCTCGCGACGGGGTGGTGAAGGAGGTGACAGGAAGCTCAGAATTCGCATCGCCGTGGATAAAGTTGTCGCCGTCGGGAGTCAGGTCGATGTGCAGCCGCCGCGGAGAGGTCGACGCCGGTGGCCGTGGATGGTGGCGAGAGAGATGAGGGAGCAGGAGAAAGGAGCCGCAACTTTGGGAGAATTTTGGTCCAAGAGAGAGAAAATTATGAGATGAGGGAGAAAGGGATTGGGCTAGGGCTTTGAGTTGACCAAAAGTTGACTGCAGCTTTTATACCTCACGAAAATTTTAGTGCCTGCGAACGGATTTTCAAACCCTCGAAATTTCACCTCTGTCCAGTGCGCCTAACCCGCAAATTTTTTTCTAGCCCGCGAACTGGATTTCGAGCCCGCGAAATTTATCTGCAGCCCAAGAATTGTAGCCCGCAAAAATGCTCCATCTAGCGAAACCAAATTAGAGCCCGCGAATTTCAGCAATTTCAACACTTACAAATATTTTGAAAATTTTCACTCAAAATTCTCACTTAACTCATAAACATAATAAAAACTCGATTTCGCTCATTTTTTTTTCGGCTCGGCTCTAACAAGTCGGTACTGCCGGCAGGTCGGCGCGAGCTCTTCTCATTAATTTCCATACTTACCCCAAATTTTCAACACTTCGCAATATTCCAACCCATTTTTCAATAAAAGCTCGGCTCCGAGTCTCGTTTCCTTCTTTAAAAATACCGTGTCGTGTGCTTTGCGGGGCTATTTATTTTCGAACAAAAATGAAAAACGAGAAAACGCAATAACCGTGGGTTGCCTTCCACGAAGCGCTCATTTTACGTCTTGAGCTCGACGTTCCCAACGAAAATCAACCGGGATCTAGGAAAAAATGTCGATCATGCCACGCCTTTGTATTTTCCAAGAGAAGTCCCGACGGTAGTACGGAAAAAAGGCGGGCAAGGTAAGCTCTCGTGGCCAAATTCTTGTGAAACCGAGCACGAATATCAACAACCACCAAGAGAAGAGAGAAATTCTTACGAACCGAGGCCCCATACTCGACCTCCGAAAATATAAAAATATTCGTGGAGCACGTCGAATCAATTCCGGGCATCGGTTACACTATCTCGAACGTGTACTCATCAAGCTCAAGCATCGGGAGCACGGGCGTAGGCACACTAAACTCCTCCAAATGGTCACGATCCTCAATAATACGAAACGACGACCCAAAGGACATAGGAACCACGTCATACTCAACATCACAAGTCGACTCCTCAATCAAAGCACACCTCGGGTCCACGACATCACATAATAGCTCGGAATCCTCCTCAACAACATCCACAAAATCATCAACTACCACATCCTCCTCCTCAATATCATCCTCCCGAGCACAATCAACACCGTTCGACACAATCGAACCCTCAAATGAATTCTCCCCATACCATACACCATATCAACACCCGATTCCCCATGCTCACTCTTAACACTAAAATCAAAGCTCAAAGCACTATCACCGAAAGAAAGAGTTGACATACCTAACGTGGATTGCACGGCCGAATCGTCGAGAGAGGGAATTTCTTTGACAATCAAATCGTCGATGTCCTCACTCGTGTCGAGAGATTGAGTACCGTCATAAATGAGAGTGAGGCCCACCTTTTTAAAGGGGGCAAACCTATCCACCATAGCTCGAAACTCGCCTTCTAACTGGGTGCTCTCTCGAATAACCCTCGCCGATAGAGAACAATATCTACCGAGAGGAATGTGAGATGCGTCCAAATCAAGGAAAGAGACCACAGTAGAGTCAAACTTCGTAAGTGTGACTTGAAGAACGGATGGAATGGGAATACACCTCCAACTATAAAACTCCTCAATGATCGACATGAGGCTCGCAAGTGCCTCTTGAGTGCTCGTCAAAACCTCTCGGTGATGCTCGGTAGGCTCAACCGTTGTTGGAATTGGAACTTCGGTCCTCGGTGTACAAGGTTGGCCAACCGATAGGTGCTCAAATGATGGAGAGGATGGAGCATAAGACTCGGTTTCATCTTTTTCGGACATGGGGGTCATGGAAGCGCGAAGGGATCGATTGCACTCTTCTAAATGCTCCATAATCTCGGCTAGATTGACTCGAGAAGCCTCTCGAGTCGGCTCGGGTAGAGGTGTCTCTTCATAATAAACGGGAGGTGGTGGATAGGAGTGAGGCATCTCGTCATGACCCGGAGAGTAATAATTAAAATCAACTTGAGATGGTGGGTAAGAAGGGCTCGGATATGGATAGGGCGGCCCTCCATACAAGTATATCTCCTCATGGTAGTTGTCGGGGTATCCACAAGACGAGCTACCGGCATAAGTATAGCCGTACGGGTCCATCGAAGCTCCTCAAGCGAAGTACCTCGCACAAGAAAAACAAAACACCCAAGGCACACGAGGCAAAGGAAAGAAAATACAAAACGAAACTAACACGACATGATATGTACACGAACACACAAAACAAAAAGCAAGAGAAACGAAAAATAAGGCAATAATCAAGAGTAACACGCGAAAACAAGCAAAATCCACAAAAAACAAGAGAAATACGGAAACAAACGACAACTAGATAGTAAACTTGGCTTCCTACTCGCCTTCCCCGGCAACGGCGCCATTTTGTTTAGTAGATATTTGGTGGATAAAGGATAACCGAGTTACCCGACTCGGGTCGATCTCGAGGGAAGGCTATTCGGAGCTCTGTCTACTAAATGATCGTTCAAATCACAAAAAGGGAAAATAAAGTCCTAAACATTCTAAGCAATTGATGGGATGGTTGATTAACACTAAACGAACACTTAAAAAAAACAAGCAACTAATTAAAAGCAAGATCAAATGACGAGCAATTAGCAAACTAGATCACCGGAGTCTCATGCCATAACCATAACGGGATGATAATTAATCGACATATGGAATAAACGAGCTACGAGCATTAGATTGCTAACCCTAGTCGTCTAACCGAGATCAACGAGCAATTAACCACTCTATCTACTCAAGCAAGTAATCAAATTCAAGCATTTCCTCCATCATCAATCAAATCCAAATTTACCCTAATGAACATTATAAGTAAAAGCGGAGCAAAAACTGAAGTAAAGAGCTTTAAAACTAAATACTCATTCTCCCATTGCGTAGACGATGAAAAACGGAGTCAAAAGCTCGAAACTTGAAAGAAACCGAAGTCGCCGAAAAATCTCCCAGAAAATAGCATAAGCTCCTAATCTAGAGAGCAAAAATAAAACATAAACTATTTTCCCAAAGAGGAAAAGTGAAAAATGAAAGTTGGATCCCCAAAATACAAAGGGAAAAACATATTTATAGTCTCCTACAAAAACGCACACTAGGTGCACACACATTTAAAAATTTAGCACTCGCTAGGTAGCGAACTAGTTCGGTAGGCGAACTGGTCTTGTAGTCTTGTGCACACTCGCTAGGCGGCGAACTCGTTCGCTAAGCGGACTGGTCCTATGAGTCTTGTGAACACTCGCTATGCGGCGAATACGTTCGCTAGGCGAACTAGACTTTCGGCACGGTAATGACTCGACAATGGCTCGGGGTTCTCAGAATGGTTCATGCTCTCGGAACTTGGCTCTATTCTTCTCTTTCATCTTCCAAAATGGACCTAAAAATTGCACCAAAGACACGAGAAAGTACGCCAAAATACAAACACCAAAGAGAAAAGGGAAAACACACGGAATCAACTAAAATAGACCGGTTAGACAAGAAAACTAACCTAAAACCGACTCAACTACACACATAAAACATATAAAAAGAAGCACAAAAACACAATAAACAGTTATTCAAGCAGTAAAAGGGAAGCAGCGCAAGAACTCGGGGACAGGCCCTTCGGTATCCCGTAGTTCGAAAAAGGGGGAGAAAGCCTCAAGAAAGAAGGGGATTGATGCTGCTGACGATGATGAGGACACTGATTCTGGGGGAGATTCCACTGACGAGGCCATTGAGAAGTATGAAGCTGGGGAGTACTTGTGTGTTTTCTTTTGAGTGCTGAGGGATGTAGGGAGGTCTTTATGTATTAAAGAACCTCGTATTTCATTTGCTTTTGTGGTTTGGTATCTCATGCTTACTACTGTTTGTAGTTATTTTGGATATGGTTGTTTTGCTACTTTTGATGATTGTCTGCTTATTCTGGTTGAATGGAAGATTGTTCTGATTTACTCTATTGAGTTTTGATGGCTGCAGGAACTGAGGGGGAGAACTGTGTTTGTACACAGTTATAATTTGCTTGTGATTAATTGGACTAACCCTTGATGTGGTCTTATTGTCTGGTGCTTGTTGTTTTAGTTTTCAGGAGACTTCTGAGTCTGTTGGTTTTCGAACTAGATGCCAAAGGGGGAGATTGAAAGATATAATTGTTTGGCATTAGTTCGATGGTTCAAACAAGCACCTGGAACCACAGAAAAAGGGAAGATCTTTAATTATTTTATTTCCTTACTTGAGTTTATTTTGTATTCCATATATAAGATAGTATGGATCTTATTATGGTATTTTATATTATAGGAAATCGGACTTGAGAGAAATAAAGGAGGAAGAGGCGTGCATGTTTAGGAGATCAATGAGAGAGACTAGGAGATTCACTTACCAAACTTGAGCTATATTTATGGAATGAAATCATACAAGAGTCCTATGCCTTGAAGAAGACTCCAACATTAAGGAGATCATATAAATACCCTACAAGAAGCTCTTATTGCGGCTGCTGAGAAGATAACAATTTATAGAGCAATACTCGAGCTTATTTTTATTCAGTTCAGTTTTTGTACACAGTTCAGTTTAAGAGTTCTTACGTGCTCGAGAACTGAAGCTGTTATTTGTTTAGTTTCTTTATTTCAACAAAACTATCTTTTGTGTTTACACTTAGGGAGTAAGTGTAGGATAAAAAGTCCACGGGATGTGGCCGAAAAATTAGTTGATAAGATCGTGAATAGTGTTGGCTAGACTAGAAGAGAGTTCGAGTCTTGTAAGTCCAAACTATGTCTTTATGCGATTTATCAATGAAAGAGCTCTTAGAGGAAGTGGGATGCTTCCTTGAAGAGTTTTTTAAATCTTCGGTTCAATTGCTTCTGCATTTTACAACTTTTGTTCAAGTTCGTACATTGTTAGTGCACTCCGTATCAAAATATACGTTCAACACGGGCATTCTTCCTCAATGGAAGAGTCCGAGTAACTGACGCAACAGAATATGTGATGGAAGAAGATTTACAAAGAACTCACGAAGAACACGTTCATTTATTTTTGAAACAATTTTCATAAAACTAATAACTGATGTTCACTGTTTGTAATATTTTTGTTGTATTTTTCGTTATATTTTTGTTCTTCTTTTCCCTTTATTTTTCCTCGTTTTAGGTCATTTTGTGAGTTTTTAGTTCGTTTTGTGTTTTATTATGTGTTTTGTTCCATTTTGGTTTTCTTTATGTTTTTCGTGTGTTTTTCCCGTTTTTCTTCTTGTTTTTCGTGTGCAGGTCGGAGGCATCGTGAAGTAATGACATGGATCGGGGAATCATGGTTATGTAGATGGACTCATTGGCTACACATAGGAAAAAACAGAATTTGGTTTCGAGTTCGGATGAATCCGGACGGAATCAAAATGCGAAGCCGCGCAAGTTACCGACCCTTTAAAGGTTGGAAATTCCACATAATTTGTACTCTGAGCAAAAGTGTGGTTTTCAAGCATCATTGGATAGAGGAGCTCGTTAGCTACACATAGGAAAAAGCGGAACTCAATTTCGAGTTCGGATGAGTTCGTACGGGACCGAAGCGTAAAATCGAGCAAGTTGCGACACCTTGGAAATTAAAAATCCCTAGATAATTGTATTCTGGAGATATTTATATTGGCATACATCATTGAATAGAGGGGTTCGTTAGCGACGCATAGAAAAAAACGGCACTCAATTCCGAGTTCGGACGAGCCCAAAACGAGCCCGAGAAGCAAAGCCGACCGAGACGTGCGCGAATGCGCGCGAAAAAATACCCTCTCGGATTTTGTCCAAAAATTTCACATTTTCTCTCAAATTTCCTATCTTCTTTCACCTTTTCTTCCATTTTTCTTTGGTAGTTAGATTGTGGTTGATTTTTAGGTGAATTGTGGTTGATTTTTAGTTTATGTTGGTTGATAATTAGATGAATTATGTTTTATTCAACTCTATAAATAGCTAACATATTCATCTATGTAAAAAGTGAACATTTTATGTAATTTATCACCTTTCATGCAAGCTTGAACCAAGGGGGGTTCTTCCCCTCTTCCCTCTTCATCTTCTTCTTTTTATTTTCTTTTCTTATTGTATGTTGTATTTGGAGAAGCTTGTATATGGATTCAACATTTGAAGATTGTTATGTAAGTTTACTTTCTCTTTAAATTAATTCATGCATAATGGTTAATTTAGGAGAAATATTTTGTTGTGTTGAATTTATTTATATGTAGCTAATCTTTTAGCTAGGGGTAGGGGATAATCATTTCGGTTTGATCTCGTTTATATGCATGATGATAACTCCATCTTGATGAGTTGTTTTAATCATGAATTGATAAATTAAACTTGGTAAATCTTTATAACCTAAGAGTGACACTTAGGTTAATTTTATGATATAATCAAAGAGTGACACTTTGATTTGTGCTTGATATTGATTTGTTAAGTTAAAGTTTGTTAATTTTGTGAATTACAACTTGTAGAACCGAGAGGGGAGGAGTTGTAAAAATAATCGATTTCATAACCGAGAGAGGAGAAATTGATAGAACTTGGCTCATTTAGAATAGACATGTTCGGAGACGTATTGTCTATGCATTAATTGTTTCGTTAATTTGCTCATTTATGTTTTTCCATATATTACGAGAGTTAGTATGGTTGAACCGCTAAATGAGTTGGTTAGTTGAACTACTTAACCGAGTTATTGATTGCCGTTGAATGAGTGTAAAACTAAAAGCTATTTATTCCCGATTCCCTAGCTTCTTTATTATTGTCTCGTTTATATTTTTAGCTAGATTATTATTTTATGTTATTTCTTAGTTGATATTTTAGTTAATTATTATCCAATTCATCTTGATTAGAATGTTTAGGCTTTATTTTCATTTTATATGTTATCAACACCAATATTAAATTCCGAACAGTTTTCCTCGAGAGATCGACCCGGGAAACGAATCATTTTATAATATCTTTCCTAAACACTTAGACTTAAAACCCATAATATTACAAGCCCGACACACTAACATAAATAAATAACCACAAGCCCAACACACAAGATAACTAAATGCACACAAATACTAAATAAATATAATAATAATAATCACACTAAAGACCAAAGCCGATCATGTTTGTCGAGAATGCCAATGCAATCTCATCGGCATCATTCTCCCCGAGTGGAGAGGATTCGCCCTCGAATCCGCAATCTCATCGGTGTCCTGAGCGAATCGAAAAAAAATCACCTACATCAAAGACTATTGAGCGACCATCCACAAAACCGGATAACTCCCAACACTGCTCGGCACGAGAAACAAATAAAACCGGATAAGACGATGGCAAAGAACCAGAACCGGATGACGACGAGTACAGGACTATGCGGGCACCCTCAAATAAAAAACTATATGTGTTGAGGAGTCCATCATGCAACACCGAACGATCAAATTGCTAAGGCACGACGTCACACCATATCATGTCCCTATAAGAAGATCCGATAGAAAAGGACACCAACACACGTCTAGTGACACGAACATTATCGTCACGCTGTATCCACGCAAGAGCGTACGGATCCAGATGCGGCTCACTTAACAACCCAAGTTTCGTCACAGCCTCGTTCGAAATCACATTCTCGCAGGAGCCAGAATCAGCGACAAAACAGCACACCCGATCACCAATGGTGCATGTGGATTCAAAAAGGTGGTGGCGCTGGACCTTATCCTCGGACGAGATGTGGGAAGACAAAAGAGACAGACGAAGTACAAGCGCGTGACCTACGTCTCCCGAGACATGCACCTCTGGAACCTCCGGCTCTTTATCGAAAATTGGAGGACAATCGTAAACAGTCGAGTCGGACTCCTCAACAATCAACGCTCGTGATCCTCTTGCCTTCGGGCACTGTGCTTGACGATAACCCAGTTCGCCACATGTGAAGCAACGCGGCCCACTAAACTGTCAAGTGCCACTCCCCGTCGTGGGGCCAATCACACGACCCTTGGATGGAGAACCTAAATCGAACCGAACATTCGTCGCAGACGGCGCAGTACCCGAAGTCCCTGGAGGCAAGTGATTTCTTTACGAGCCCATACTCATTGACCAAAAAAGATTAAAATAAACAGATTTTATTTTAGTGTTTAAGAGCTTTTTTTTATATGAAACTGGTTGATCAATTATATAATTCTAATAAAATTATACTATGAAGTGTTATATATATTTTTATTTTTAGTTTGAAAGTATGTTATCTTTTAGATCGCCCTAACAACAAATTGGTTAAAGAAGCTCTTCTATGTGGTACTATTCTATTTATTTTCCTAAACAAATTAACAAAAAAACTGCAGGAATACTAATATTTGTGCTATGATAAATGGCTAAAATGACATTATCTCATATTATCATCTCATCAATTTTGCTACGGAGTCATCGGATGACTCGACTTATAAAGTCATCCACACTTATTCACCAATTTTGCCACGGAGTCATCGGATGACTCGACTTATAAAGTCATCCACACTTATTCACCAATAGTGTATTGACATGTGTCCTACAATAAATACGCTTTAGACAAGTGTCAATGAAGAAACAAGAAACGGGGGTTGACGGATAGCTCGACTTATAGAGTCATCCACACTTATTCATCAGTATTAACATGTGTCCTACAATAAATACACTTTAGACAAGTGTTAGTGAAAAAACAAGAAACGAGGGCTGAGGGGTGCGGTCTCACGGACGTGAAGCTCACCAAAGTAGGGTGAGCCTAGATGTGCCTTAGTGGGGTTCCATCCTAAAATCAATTGGTGGTAGGAGAAGTAGCCCACTAGGCTTATAAATTAGACATATTTTCTATGTATAAACAATGTGGGACAACTCACAAGTGTATATTATAACACGCCCCCTCATCACTTGTGAGTCCTTCACATGAGGCCCAAGTCCAAACTGGACTGGGTGACAGGTACGTCATTGCACGGTTCTAAAAGCCAAGTCAATGACCTCATGCAGTACCATGCAAATCACATGACGAGCACGTGAATTATTTTTAGCATTCTCCTTTTATATTTTTTGTCTTATTCTTCATGCTTAGATGACTGCCATGTGTAGGGTATAGATGATACCAATCCTTGTATATAATCCCTTACTTCAGATAGGGTTACCAATGATTATGGAATGAAATGAATTGATTGCGGCTGCTATGTCTCTCATCTTTTTCATCATGTTTATTGGATCTGCTGCTCGTTTTGCTTACATGGTATCAGAGCAGGTTTGATACCTGTCTCTGATGCCCTTCTCTTTCCCATTTTAGTCTTTATTTTTCCCTTCCTTTTAGATCTGAAAATGGCAGACGAACTGAGCATTGTTCGATCAAACATGGACGCCATAGTCCTACCTCAAAGCCAACTCATCACTGTGAAGCTGACTGAGAGCAATTACCTGGTATGAAAGCAACAAATTTGGGCTGCCATCCGTGGTTATGGTCTCCACGGATACCTTAATGGAACAAACAAAGCCCCAAAAGAGTACACTGCAAGTAACTCAGATCAAATCCCTGTGATGAACCCAAGTTATTTAACTTGGTGCAGACAAGATCAGCTGTTAGCATCTTGGATCTTGTCCTCCTTATCTGAAGGAGTTCTGATTAGCACTGTTGGGCTCAACACTTCCAAAGAAATCTGGGACTCTCTGCACAACAACTTTGGAAGTCAGAATCTTGCCAAAATCATGCAGCATAGACTGCAGTTGCAAACATTGAAGAAAGGAAATATGCCAATGAGAGAGTACTTAAGCAAAGTTAAAAGTTGTTGTGATCTTTTAGGCTCTGTAGGGGAGACTATAAAGGAAAGGGATCATATCTTGTATATCCTAGCTGGACTTGGACCAAAATATAATCCAGTGATGGTCTCAACACAAGCCAGAATTGAACCTTGCAGCTTAAGTGAAATCCAAGCCATGCTCTTGAGCTTTGAGGCTAGACTTGAGTCTTTTAATACTAATCTTGAGGAAGGTTCTTTTATGGCCAATACAGTGACTCAGTTTTCTTCAAAAAGAGGTGGATTTTCAGAAAATAGAGGAAGAGGTCAAATGCAGAATCAAAATCAGTTTGGTAACTCAAGAGGAAGGGGCAGAAATCAAAGGGGAAGAGGAGGAAGATTTGGAAATTTCAAATCCCGGTGTCAAATCTGCCACTATAATAACCATACCGCAGACAAGTGTTATTATAGATGTGACCTCAACTTTGCTCCTAATTCCAACAACAGCACCAACTTCAGCAATGGAGGAAATTCAAGCAGTAGCCAAGGCAGTGGCTATAGAGGGAACTTTGCAAATGCTAATGCTAATGTTGCCAACCTCTTAGGCATTGATACTGTGCATGATCAATGCTGGTTTCCGGACTCAGGAGCCACAAACCACATCACTCATGACCTTGCAAACCTAAGTGTGGCTTCAGAGTACCAAGGGAGTGAGAAGGTTCAAGTTGGAAATGGACAAGGTTTGGCTATCAATCATTATGGTAAAACAATGTTATGTTCACCTGCTTCTAAACACAGATTTCTTCTCAAAAACTTACTTCATGTTCCTGATATAACTAGAAACTTAATTAGTGTCAGTCAATTTGCTAGAGATAATGATGTGTTTTTTGAATTTCACCCATCCATTTGTCTTGTGAAGGATATGAATACCAGGATCACCCTTCTCAAAGGAACACTTAAATATGGACTCTATGCTTTCAAGCTGACCAATTCAGAACTTCCTTCAACCTTCACCTCTGACTCTACCATCAAGAGCTTTTCCAGTTTACATTCAAGTTTATGTTATGCTTCTGTTTTGAAAAACAAGACTAGCCTAAATGTTTGGCATGCTAGATTAGGACACCCAGCTTTTGACATTGTCAAGAAAGCTTTGAACAATTGTAATGTTGACTTTGATCCCAATATTCAGAATGGTTTATGTTCAACTTGTCAACAATTAAAATCTCACAAGTTACCATTTACAGCATCTAATTCTCATTCTTATGAACCCTTTGATCTTGTACACAGTGACTTATGGGGACCTTCACCCATTAAGTCCTTTAATGGTTTTTCTTACTATATAAGTTTCATTGATGATTCTACTAGATATGCATGGATATATTTACTCAAATTCAAATCAGCTGCCTTAGAAGCTTTTGTTCACTTCCATCAAATGATCAAAACTCAATTCAATAAGAACATAAAAACACTTCAAACTGATGGTGGAGGTGAATATAAAGCTATGACTCAATATCTTGCTGAGAATGGTATCATACACCGTTTTTCTTGCCCCTACACCCCAGAACAAAATGGGTTGGCAGAAAGGAAGCATAGATCCATCACTGAAACTGGTTTAGCCTTGCTGTCTCATAGTGGTGTACCTCAAATTCATTGGGACTCAACTTTCACCACAGCTGTGTACCTCATTAACAGAATCCCTTCAAAACCTATCAAATTTCAAATTCCTTTTCAAGCCCTTTACAAGCACCAACCAGAATACACACATTTAAGGACCTTTGGGTGCCTTTGTTATCCCTACTTAAGGCCATATAACAAAAACAAAATACAATTCAGAAGTCAGCCTTCCATCTTTTTGGGATATAGTACTCACCATAAGGGGTTCAAAGTCTTACTTCCTGATAGGAAAATCATATACACAAGACACCTTACATTTGATGAATCTGTTTTTCCCTTCCTCTCAAAGCAAACATCTACATTTCCCATCACCCCACCACATATGTCTGTACCTTCTCCATTCCTTGTTGTGCATGATAATATATCCTTTCATCCCACTCAACCACAAACTCCAAGTTCTACACCTTATTCTTCAATCTCCCACAGGGATGACAACACCATCATATCTTCTTCTCAGTCACCCTCACAGAGTCCTCAACCAAACTCTCCCACTTCTCCATCTTCTCCAACCCCAAGTAATTCCCCCAATACATCTCCCCCATCAAACAACATCCCCTCACCCATTTATTTAGATAGAGGTGGACATATTTACATTGATTTACCTATAGTGCCTGATAACCAATCTAATCCTACCACACAAGACACTTCTCTTTCTCCTATTCAGGTTACAGGTGGTCACCATATGAAGACAAGATCTAAATCAAGTATCTACAAGCCCAAGATCTATTCTTCTTCAGTCATCTTGGAAGAACCAAAGAAAATTGCAGAGGCCTTGGCTACCACTGAATGGAGAACAGCCATGCAGCTGGAGTTTGAGGCTCTAATCAAGTACAACACATGGGATTCGTCTGCCCTTCCACCAGACAAAGATCTTATTGGCTGCAAATGGATCTTTAAAGCCAAAAGGAATGCAGATGGTAGCCTAGCAAAATACAAAGCTAGGCTGGTAGCCAAAGGCTACACTCAATCTCTTGGATTTGACTATTCAGAAACTTATAGCCTTGTGGTCAAGCCAACTACCATTAGATTGGTCCTTAACATGGCACTCTCACAAGGCTGGGACATTAGACAACTGGATGTGGCAAATGCTTTTTTGAATGGAGATTTAGACATTGCCTTGTATATGGAACAACCCCTTGGGTTTTCTACCTCATGTTCTGAACATCTAGTTTGTAAATTGAAGAAATCAATTTATGGTTTGAAACAAGCATCTAGAGCTTGGACAAGCAAGTTCTCTTCTGTTTTGGCACTTCTTCATTTCCAACCCTCAAAAGCTGACAACTCCTTATATTATAGGCATACCTCAACTTCTACAATCCTCATTATAGCCTATGTTGATGATATAATGATCACTGGTAACAACACTCTTGAAATTCAAAAAGTCATTGCCACAATGCATACCCACTTCTCTCTCAAGGACTTGGGCCCTGTCAATTATTTCCTGGGAGTTGAGATTACCACAGTTACAGAAGGTTTCTTCCTCTCTCAAAGAAAATATCTAGAGGATCTTCTTACTCGAGCTGGTATGCCAAATGCAAAGGGGTTATCTACACCAATGATTACCAGTCCACCCTTGTCCAAGCATGATGGTGTTCCCTTTTCTGATCCAAAGTTGTACAAGAGTCTTGTAGGTGCTCTTCAATATGCCACCTTAACAAGACCTGAGATTAGCTTCAGTGTCAATCGGATTAGCCAATTTATGCAGTGTCCTTTAGATAAACATTGGAAAGCACTTAAGAGAATCCTCAGATATCTCTCTGGAACTCTGCATTATGGTCTTCTTTTCACACCCTGAGATATTCATACAATTACAGCATATGCAGATGCAGACAGGGCCTCAGATATTGATGATAGAAGAAGCACTTCTGGCTTTTGGGTTTTTCTAGGCAACAACCTTATATCTTGGAGCTCAAAGAAGCAGCCTACAGTATCTCGGTCCAGCACTGAAGTTGAATACCGCAGCCTTGCCATTGCTATTTGTGAGCTTTCTTGGATTCAATCCTTACTACAGGAGGTTCATCATCCTCTTCAAAGACCTCCCACTATTTGGATGGACAACATGGGAGCCATATCATTATCTGGAAATCCAGTGAACCATGCTAGAACTAAGCATTTGGAAATCGACCTTCACTTTATACGAGAGAAAGTTGCCCAAAAATCTGTTCTTATTAACTATGTCCCTGCATCAGATCAAGTTGCCGACATTTTTACAAAGCCTCTTTCACATCAATTCTTTGCTCGTCTTCGAACCATGTTACATGTCTTACCTCAGACCTCGCTCGAATTGCGGGGGGATAAAAGCCAAGTCAATGACCTCATGCAGTACCATGCAGATCACATGACGAGCACGTGAATTATTTTTAGCATTCTCCTTTTATATTTTTTGTCTTATTATTCATGCTTAGATGACTGCCATGTGTAGGGTATAGAAGATACCAACCCTTGTATATAATCCCTTACTTCAGATAGGGTTACCAATGATTATGGAATGAAATGAATTGATTGCGGCTGCTATGTCTCTCATCTTTTTCATCATGTTTCTTGGATCTGCTGCTCGTTTTGCTTACAGGTTCCACGTAGGCCCAAGTCCAACTGGACTGGGTGAGCCGGCTCTTATAGCATGAAGAAATGAGGGTCGACGGGTGCGGTCCCACGAATGCAAAGCGCACCATAAACAGGGTGGGCCTAAATGTGCTTTAGTGGGTTTCTATTCTAAAACTTGACTCAATAAAAAAAAAACCATATGAGGACTCCATAAGTTTTTTGGATGACTATAACGATCC
This sequence comes from Striga hermonthica, assembly GCA_902706635.1. Lineage (NCBI taxonomy): Eukaryota > Viridiplantae > Streptophyta > Magnoliopsida > Lamiales > Orobanchaceae > Striga > Striga hermonthica. Next base: position 2,851,259 of record CACSLK010030614.1, on the reverse strand, counting down.
CTTAATGAATGAATAATACTGAAGTAGGTCACACACACACATATATTTCCGGATGAAAACGTGAAATTTTTTAAGTAAATAAATAGATACAATATATAATAAATTGTTTAAAAAAAGAAAAAATGAAAGAGTGGTTTATTAGCTGCTGAATCTAAATTAGTAGGCCACTGCGGATAGGGATTGGCAAATTCAATTTGGATTCATCATGTCAAATTCTCTTTACTGTAACTGACTCGGGCCGGGCTCCACTTGACCGAGAAAAATATAACGGGCCGCACCGACTTTTGACATTTGATACCCATTTGAAAATATTACTATCATCTCCTTAATTTTTTATTCAATTATACTAGACATTTTTTTTTTTTTTGGTACAGGGACCTTCCAGTTTCCAGATTCACAGGGGAACCGACTAATCTGAAATCGAGCCGAGTAGGACCACAAGGGGAACCTAGACATTTTTTTTCCACTAATATAAACCTAAATTCCACTTATGTAATAATTTTTTTTCAAAAAAAAAATAAAAAATAGTAAGCTACATAATTGATGTGATTTTCACACTCCATGTTTTATTTTCTTCTTCTTCTTTTTTCTTCTCCTCTTTCACAACTCTAAATGTTTTTTTTTTCAACATGTTAGGCTTGATTAGTTATAACTGGCTTGGGCCGGGCTTGATGCGGCCCAGAGATAACTAGAACAGGCGTAACAAAGTTCAACATGCAGTCGATAAATTATAATTCGCTCGAGCGGGCAAGAGAAACAAGAATGGGTCCGACATACTATTCCAAATACCGGATTTAACAAGTTAGACTTGAATAATAACAATAAGAGTACTACTAGGCAAATTCAACCAGTAATAACAATATTATATTTATATACAGTTTTGCTATGAAACCATCGAATTACTCGACTTATAAAGCCATCATACATGAACTAATTGTGATAAAAAAAAAAGTAATAAAATTGCTGGGCATAAACGAATAATTGGACGGGGTATTTATTATTTAATTGGTGTATATGAAACCTTACTATATCATTTTTGTAATTAATAACTCACCACTTGATAATAAATGAAATATATTTCACACAATATTGGTACATTATTTTTAAATTCGTCTTACTCTTAGACGCTGAAATGCTACCATATTGACTGATTGCAACAAGTTGGATGATTCTTCCACTAATAATTACAACAATGTGATACAATATTTATCTTATATTTAAGAAAAAAACATTTATTAATTAGAAAGCGATTGGTACACATCATTTTGAATATTATTAAACTCAATTTTTGCAGTTAACAATCATTAAGTCACTATTGGTAGGTAACATTAGAGATTCTTTTATTTTATTATGAATGTAGCAGTTAATTCATTTGCTGGATAATAATAACATTCATCAACCGCGTATGACCATTGGTCAAATATTGTAAACTGAACCAATGAAAAATATTTTCATACTTTTTTTTTTCTGGTTATTATTAAATGTCGATCGAGAGAAAAATAAAAAAATGACCTATTATTTAATTTTGTAATCAAAGATATTAAATTTTATATTTATTTCCTTATTTTCTTTTACCATGCTTTAATTATTATTTTTTATAATTAATTTATTCTATTTCTAAATAAGGTTGTGTGTATCATGTAACTTAAATATCTTGTCTAAAATGATAAATATTAACAACAAAATACATAATATCAAACACTGACCTGCCTTGTTTGTTCGTTTGGGCGAATGAGCCTTCTCCTTTCTTTGACTGAGGTCGAGCCAACTGTTCTAACTTGACAAACTCCTCCTCAGTCTCCTCAAGATTGACGTACTTCTTGCATCGTTTCAGGACCTCATCATAAGTATGAGATGTCGTCTTAGTTTGAGAGCTTCGACAATGATCAACCTGCAGACTCCTTATCAGACCACCCGATTGGACCTCATTCGATGCCGACAGAATTTCCACACACGCTTGGTTGTACCTTGCCACGTACTTTCTCAATGACTCCCCTTCCTCATGCCTCATGGACATCAAAGTCAGATTGGCTTTCGCCAGGGCAATGGCACTAGCCTATTGATTCAAGAACAAGCTCGAAAGGTCCTCGAAATCCCACCCTGAGGGGAACTGATGGAACTAATCTTGCGCGCCTCCCCTCAAGGTCGTCAAGAACGCTCTTCAACTCACAACATCAGAATATCCATGCAACACTGACATATTTTCGAACAACGCACATGCCTCGACGGATCTGTTGATCCGTCATACATCAGATTAATCTCCTAAAATTTGTTTGGTAAAACCGTATAAAGAATCTCTCCGGCAGAGAGCTGCCCCCGAGCTCGACCAACTGCCTTACCATCTACTTAGCCTGCAGTTGGCGAATCTGCTCCGCTATCTTCTCGACCGCACGATCTCTGTTCGTGCCTAGTCCTCCATTGCTTGACTCCTCCATGCCAGTCTCGTGTTGGTTCGTCCCTACCACCTTGGTCGGCACAGTGGTAGCCTGAGAAGTGTGATGAGTGGTCTGGTGTCCCGCTGCAATCGCGTTGGCTATCGTCCTGTCCAACTCTTCCCTCGACAAAGTCACCAGCTGGCCCTTCTCGACCTCGCTCCTGGATGGTACATGCGGTTGTACTTGAGCTGCATCTGGATGCGTCTACGTCTACACCACCACCCTTGGACTGCTCGAGACTCCTGCGTCTGGCTAGAGCCTGCAACGTCACCAAGAACCATCGATGAACTCCCTAAGCCCGTAAGACGAGGCATCGGGGTATCAGGGTCTGAGAAGGTTTGGAGAAGGCCGGAGACAAGTTTGCTCCCAACGAACGCATGTTCGAGCACAGGTCGTCGAAGTTCTGCTCCAAGTTTTTTTCTGGGAATTTCGTCGGTCATGGCTAGCGGGAACACTAGCTGTTCGCACGAAAGTCCTACAAACGACGCCAAAGTGGTACACAAAAGACCTTGGACCGGCTGGAAACGGTATGAACTCGAGCTTCCTCGCATGGAAAGATCTTTGCGGACCTGCAAAATACCACTTGTCACGCCCTTGTTTCGCGAACGTTGGTTGCGTGCGACCCTACCCCTTGTGCGCCCTTCGCAGCTAGCTAAGTCAGCCTCACCGTGCTTAGATCGTTCTCGGTGTGTGCAAGTGTTGGCTAGAGAATATGGGAAAGATATGCAAGAGAGTGTAGGGAAAAACTTGTACTATTATTCATTCAAACTTTGTACAAGAGAGCTTGGTTGTTGTTTGGATGCTTTGCAAATGAGGGGGCCTCTCCTATTTATAGGCACCACCTCCTCTAAGGAACCATCTAGATCCTACAAGGGTCTTGAGTGTTCTAGACCTATCCACAAAAATCTTACTTCCTACACACAAGTCCTAGAACTTTCTATATGGCTCTAGGCTCTTCATGTCCCTACTACAAGTATCTACATAGATGCCTACCAGAGGAGTTTTCCGTTGAAGTGCTTCTAATTCTTAAATGAGCATTTGTAGAAGATGAAGTGCAGAAAATAGTGTGTAAAATAATAGAGAATGTAATGTGATAATGGACATACCTCAATCCCTTATATAAGGAGACGATACCTTGTTGCCCAAGACTGCCTGAATGTGCTTCCCAAACTGCCCGAGTGAACTGCCCAACCTGCCCGTCCGTACTGCCCGGGTTGTCTGGATTGCCCGAACTGCCCAATTCTGTTAAGCCACCTGGCCGTATCCTTGTGGGCTCTTAACCCTTTAAGATTCCTTCATATCCTTTAGTCTTTCCCCTTAAACTGCCTAATGGTATGACCAGCTCGAAGTCAAGTGAGGTAGAACGTTCGCTGTTCCAAGACAAGTGTTTTCCTTTATGGCTGATCATGTGACTGGCCATCCATACAAGTCGAGTTTCCAACAAGCCATCCGAGAACCCTAGCTCGACATGTCGTTGCCTTCCTGCGCCTTTAGTGTCGTCCTTGGTCTGAAGAATCCTATTTATACGTTAGTGGGGTTCGACCACCACTAACCTTCCTACTGTTCTGCTCGACCGGCCGACTCCATTGGCTTGACTTACCGATTTACTGAGTTCATTCTATCAGGCTTCAGTATTCCATAATAATTTATAAATGTAATTAAATAATCATTTTTTACCGTAAAAACCTGTGCTATTCGAAATAGTTTATTACTCTATTAATTTTTGTATATTTATTGTACACTTATTCTTATTTAATTTAATTATTTTTAAGGGGTAAAATGCACAAAACCCCCCTGTAATATACTAAATATGCGGATTGTCCCCCTCTATTTTAAAAAATGCGGCAAACCCCCTTTTATTGTAGTTTTGCATGCGCGAAGCACCCTACACCGTCTAAGATGACGGAAGTGACTTACACGCGCAAGTTGTGCGGCTTTTCCTTCATTTTTCCATCCCAAAAGCAAGAAAGTTACCTTTTTACCCTTAAAATCAGCCTTTTAAATGTTGAATTATATCCTTCCCCACACTACCCTAATTCCCAAATCGCGCAGCTGCAACTTACAGGTATCTTCT
>CACSLK010030614.1:2807386-2821050 GCA_902706635.1 Striga hermonthica | reverse complement strand
TTACAAAATTGATTTGACTTTTACAAAATTTTTTACAAAATTGCAAGCATCAGTCGAAACTTACCTAAATTAAATCCACAAAATCCATGAATTAGGGTGCATATATAACTGATTGATTTTTTAGGAATAATTTAAAAAAAAAAATAAAAACTGTCAAAAATAAAATGTACTAAATAGTGTTTGACTTATTTTGTTACTATTTTTGGTAAATAAGTTGTCTCTTTATATATATATATATTCGAAATTCTCGATTTTATGGTAAACATATTTTTTTAATAAAAAATAATAGAATTTTCACTTTTACAAAATCGTCATGCCGATACATAATTTAACCCGATTTCTATGCAATCTGATTTTTTGAATAAATACTTAATCTATTGTAGTTAGTAAAAGATATATGTGATAGTATTTTGCCTAATTTGAAATTCCCGATTTTGTGGTAATCAATTTTCTTAATAAAAAATGAGAAAAATATTTGACTTTTGTAAAATTGTAAGCATCAGTCGAAACTTATTTATATTAAATTCATAAAACCTATGAATTAGGATGCATATATAGCTGATTGATTTTTTAGAAATAATTTTAAAAAAACAAAAACTGTCAAAAATAGATTGTAATAAATGTTGCTTGACACTTTTGTTACTATTTTTAGTAAATATGTTGGATTATATATATATATATATATATATATATATATATATATATATATATCGTAGTTATTCTCTTATTATGTATTTGGAATTAATTATCTTCCTTTAGCTTGTAGAAAATGAAAATATGGTAGAGATTTATTAATAGATTTCAAATTAACATATTTTATGTTCTTAGTATTGATATTCTTTTACTATATTTTATATGGTATGTATTACATTGTCTTCCTTTACCTGTAGGAAAAAATGAGGAGCAATGAGATAATAAAACGAATTGACTCATGTGAGATTTGAGAGCTGAAGAAACGTGGGGATGAGAACCGGCGAAATGGCGCAAGAAAGGAAATGAATCAAACATGAAAATATGTTGGTACATCACTGGTATTCGAGTTATTTGTTTGTTTTACTACTTGGTGCTTGGGACGAGCATCTTTATATTGCTTGGAGGGATCCTTACATGCAACTTAAGTCCACGCTCTGGCCAAAAGAGTAGTTAGGTAGGTGGGGTACAAAGTAGGTTTGCTAGAGGGTGTCTAGGCGAGTAATTCCTATTTGTACTTGTTGCCCAAACATTTACTTAATGAAAGAGCTTTGAGGGAAAGTGAAACGCTCTCCTGAAGGTTTATTTTTAGTAATTGGTTTCCGCAAATTTACATGAGCTTACATTGTCTATTGTATAGCGCAAATTTTGTATTGCCCCGAAATTTCAATTGGTATCAGAGAGGTTTTCATTTTGATTACATAGATCCTGTGGCATGCGATTTGGCTACCATGAATCACGATGATGGATCCATGTCCTGAATCCTGCAGCTTGATTGGTCAAAGCATATCTATCGAAAATGGATGATGACCATCTACTCTCGTTCCTTGGGAAAAGGAGCATGAGAAAGTGTTGAACGGGTGGAAACATCCGATGATAAAAAGAGCCCTGGAGAAAGGCGATATTAATGCACAATCTGATGAAGTGCTCAAACCATGGGACACGGACGAATATGGAAAGAATGCAAGAAGAGGCTAACTTTCGAGCCTTGTATGCCATTCTCATGGATGTTGATCAGACTCGCCACAAGATGATCGTCCATTGCACCACGATAAAAGACTCTTTGCGTGTTTTATAATGTCAGTTCGAAGGGTCGAATGCGGTAAAATCCTCCAAGACTCAACGCATAACTTCAACCTTTGATGACATATGGATGAAGGATGATGAAACCATCGATATGTACTAGTCGAGGTGTTGTGAACTCGTAAATCAAAGTACAATGTGGGGTGAGTACATCTCATAATCCCGACAAGTTTATAAGATCTCGAGGACAATCCCAACTTGTTTTCATAAAAAAAAAATCACTGCGCTTGAAAATTTTCAACGAGTCAAACCTCTAGATCTTGACGACCGTCTTGGTGACCTCCAAACATTTGAGATCAAAAAAGATTACGACAAGTTGAAAAATAAGGGATTGGCCTTGAAACATTCTTCTCCATCTCAAAGCGAAGAAATCGATGAGGAGAGTGGTTCATTGGAGGAGGACGTTGAATATAAGGTCGCATTCCCACTAATTATGATAAATTATGGTCACATGTGTAAGAAGCTGTATAAAAACAAATTATGAGAGAAGAACCCGATGAATCCCAGCAAGGCTCCTTTGCATGAAAAGCAGACCAACATTTTTATTTCTAAGACGGTGAACCAAAAAGTCGAGAAAGACCAATGCAAAGGTTTTGGGCACTTCTAGTTCGAGTGTGCTAACCTGAAGAAGAAGAAGAAAAATCCTTAAAGGGGACTTGGGATGATTCAGATGAAGAGCAGGCAGATGAACCAACATCGCATACCAGCAGCATGGTCGTCTACCCACTCAACGATTTTTTGTGCCTTACCTCTACATATAGTCCTTCCGATTATGAATTTGATAAGAATTTTCTTCATTTTCATAATTATGACTTTGATGGATCTAATGATTATGTATATTCGAGCACGTGCATTGATCCCGTACATCTCTTGACGATTAAAAATAAGCAAACAAGCTACAAAAGTGATGAAAAATCTACGTGCTCAAATTAAGCCTCTCAAGATTAACGACCATTAGGTTGACATGAACAAAGATGTTGAATACTAAATAAGGTGCTTCAAAACATGAGAGAGATCAATGGCACACTCAATGACCAATTCACCCTGCCTTTCATGCATGAGAAGGGTGTTGAACTTCAGTCCACACTTGCACAAACTGTCATCATGGAGAGCAGACTGAAATTATACAATCAGTCTAAGTGTTGAAAAGGATTAGGTCATTGAATCTTCAAGAACTTCACATTTTGCGTTGCAGAAAATTGCAGGCGACAAAGATAAAGAAGGTTAAAACTCTCAAACGTGAACTCTCTTGAGTAAAGAAAAGCATGTGAACCTGAGAGACTGCTTAGCCTAATAAGACCCAAATATGAAGGAAATTCAATTGAGCTAGAACAAAAACTGTTAGTGTGTACATTTAAAGCTTGGATTTTTGTCAGGCCATGGATGAATTATAATTTACTACCAGACCAAAAATAACTAGGTTTGAAATAGTTATAAGAGTAATGCTCCCCTACCCACGGTGGACACATGTTAATTTGTCCACCGCTTATGTGACATGCACTCATTGGTGATGTTAATATGTTCAAAAAAATACACCACCAATGTGTGCATGCCACATAAACGGTGGACATATTAACATGTGCTCACCGTGCACATTTAATAATCTTTAAAAGCATTACGTGGTTTAATGGCACTTTTTTTTACCTAGTCTTTATTTTTTTTTCCTCATCTTTCTTTTATAATTACCGAATACTTACAAGTTTAAATTAAAAATATGTTAATTTTTTATTTTTTGTCATTTTTTTTAAATATAATATATCAAATTATATATTTTGATGAGCTTAGATTTGACATCTATATTGTACGTAAAAATAAATAAATAGTTATATTTATATTTATAATAAAAATTAAATGACCTATTCATTAATTAGAAAAAAATTATTTAAATTATTTCACTACAAATTAGTTATTATAATAAAAGTTAAAAAAAATATTATAATATAAGATGGTAAGTCGCATGAACCTGTGTCATTTTAAATATACGTAATAATATATTTTCTTTTTGAGAAAATGTATTCGTAAATTAAAATATTTTTTATTATATATTTTATATATAAATTTCTTAACAAACACATGTGTAACACAATCTTATTACACTGATAATTCATCACCGTCACCTTCCTGCCTCTAACTATGAACAGACGAACACAGTTAACTGGTCTTAATCTTACACTTTCTCAAACACCTGTACACACACATTCTCATTTAATTCCTCAACAGCCATTAACAGCCAAACACAATATTTCGAGTAAGACTGACGATTAGTCATGCCATACCTTAGGCGATCACATATTTTCAACAAGACACGCATATATCATTATAACAGAGGCCTACATTCATATTGGCCCCCCCCCTAAGAGTTCGCATATAAACGATACCGAAAACAGCAACTGGATTTGATGTACCACTCCCAGCTGACACCTCCACAGATACTCCCAACTTGGAGAGTTCAAGCTGTGACATCTTTAGTCCACACTTAATTAATTGATTTAATCATACATCCAATACCGGAAGCAATCACTACTCGTCACGGGCTCGAACAAAAACCGAAAGCCCGTCCCTAAATGATGCCGTCAGCCCGGGTGAGAACACTGGGCCTTGCTTGGGATGATATAGCCCGACACGAAACCTCCTCAGGATTGAAATCGCCACACACTTAATCTCTATGATGGCCATCTCCTTCCCAAGACAGACCCTTATCCCGGCCTGAAAAACAGGGAACTTGAACGGGTTCTCCACGTTACAAAAGATCCCATCCTTGAGCCATCTCTCGGGCCTGAACTCCAGGCAATTGGGCCCCCATATCTCCTCCATTCTCCCCATGGCGTACGGGTGGTACGTAACTCTAGTCCCCTTCTTCACAGGGGACCCGTCGGGCAACACATCATCCTCCGAGCAGAATTTCGAGTCGAACTGTATGGGCGGGAAAAGTCGCATGCTCTCATACACAGCAGCATGCAAGTAGTGCAGCTCCCGGAGCTGCCCGCAGCCGTTCGGGCCCTGCTCAGTGCCGAACACCCTGTCTGCCTCCTTCAAAATGGCTTCCTCAACCTCCGGGTGGCGGGCCACAAGCCAGAAGAAGGCCGTCAGGGCCGAGGCCACAGAATCCCGGCCCGCGAGTAAAAAGCTCACGATTATGTCTCGTAGATAGGTTTCGTCCTCTGTGCAGGCCATGAATCGCGACAGAAGGTCGTCCTGCCCTGAAAACCCGTGCTCCCTTCTGTGCCGGATTAGGTCCCGGGCAAGTAGGTGGATTGTTTTGATCGACTCGTGGAGTTGTTTTTCGGTGCCGATGTTGAGCAGGCGTTTGATTTTCCAGATTATCGGGAACGGGAGCATGGCCCGCTCCGCCGAGAGCTTCGAGGCTAAGTCGAAAGAGACGGCGAATTGGGAGAGGGGTAGGGAGAGCTCAAGGCACTTTGGGTCGATTCCGAACGAGAATCGGCATATGCAGTCGAGCGAGAATCTCCGAAACACGTCCTGAAGATCGAGGGATTTGTTTTCTCGGGAGACGGATTCGAGGAGGGGGAGGAGGCGGCGGTTGATCTCCCGGGTCACGATCTGGAAGAAATAGGAGCGGGTTGAGACCCGACCCAGCTCGAGGCTGGCCATCTTGCGCTGGAACCGCCAGCAGTCGCCGTCGACGTTGAATATGCCGCGGCCGAGTAAATCGCCCAAAATAGCGGAGAAGGGCTTGCCCTTTGGGAAATTGTCGAAGCGGGTCTTGAGCATGTACTCGACGTTGGCCGGGTCGGCGGTGATGGTGTTGTTGAGGACGTGGATGTGGACGGTGCGGGTTGGGGATGATCGGAGGAGGTGGGTATACCAGTCGCAGAGATTGTTGTACTCTAGGGTCCAGCTGGATTTGAGGTACGATTGGCAGATCTCGCAGGGGCAGCAGACACGGGATTTGAGGAGGCGGAGGGCGGCGAGGAAGAGGAGGACGACGGCGGCCGCGGCGGCGGCTATTGAGGACGGTATTAGGAGGAGAGCGAGGCAGGAAGTGTGGGAGGATACAGCAGACTCCATTGGAGGGGAAAAGTTTTTTGGGGGAAAAATGGTGAAAGGATAAATTGAAAGGAGAAGATGAGTAGCCAATGAGAGTAAGAGGTTGAAGACACGGAGGAGGGAGACATGTACTTATATAGAAATTAAAAATTAAAATAAAAAATGTATTAATTTTAAAAAAATGAAAAAGGAGAAAATGATGTACTTGATAATATATACTAGTACAACGCCCGTATATTACACAGGTTCTTGCAATTTTTTTTTTTAAATTTAAAATTAACGAAAAAAAGTAGTTGAAAATTTAAATATCTTTTATAAAAATATATATATTATTATATATTTAGTATGACACTTTTTATTTGTGCAACTTACATGTGTTATATTATAATAATTTTTTAAACTTACAACATATAACTACATTAAATATAAATATATCAATTGAGAAATAATTTTATTTTTCTAATGAATTTTAATAAATATTATTATTTTTTATTATTATAAAGATAAATATAATTTATTTATTTCATATATACAATATGAATGTCAAATCGAAAATCATCAAAAGGTGATTAATTTGATATATTATATATGTAAAATCGATAAGAAATACAAAAGTTATCAACTTTTAAAATACATTTATAATTCAATAACTAATTGAAGGAAACAAATCAAAAGTTAGGGATATATTAGTCACTTATTTCAAAGAAATAAAGGGTTATATTAGGACAAGTGATATTAAAATACCTAAGTTAGTTAAATAATATTTATGGAATATCCAAACCTAAATTATTAATTATTAATATATTAATATTATTTGTCCAAATCTAATTACAAAACATGATTCTTTCCTAAGTAGGATTTTGAAGCACTAGAAGCAGCCAAAGTAGGCTCAGCGTATTCGAGAATAATATATAGAGAAGATTATATATTTTTATTTTATTTTCTATTTTTCATTTTTCTTTACTTTATGTAGGTGAGGTGCATTAGGTGAATAGTGGATAAGCTACATGTTGTTACAAATTTACAAATATGTTTCTTGTGAATTGTGTGACAATATTCGTATATCCACGTTGGGAAAATAACTAAAGGTTTCTTTATTCGAGGGTAAGTTTCCTTCACTTGGGGTGCAATTTGACTGTGGCAAGTCGGTCTTATGTGCGTATTGATGTATTCTATAATTTCTGTAGTAGTGGACATCCCTGATATATGGTAGTTAACATTTACCGACTTAGACATGACTACGAGTTGGCTCGGCCCGTGAACCGGCCCCAAACTGGCCATATTGGCCTTTCCCGGTGGTATTTGAACCGACCCATAACCTCTTAAGGACCGGTTACGGGTCATGTTATAATCCTTTTTGACCCGCGGGCGGACCGGTTCCAGACTGGGCTTGGGTTTTGCAAAAGGTCGTAGTTGAAAATTCATTTATTTTTATTTATTTATTTATTTTTAAACCGACTGTTCATCCAGTTCAATGAACCGGACGTTAGATATAGTCGGGCCGATTACATGCCCATCATTTGAGACTCGCCGACCGACTGGCCGGCTCGGGCTGCGAACCGGCCCGGACTTTGGCCAAGTCTACTTAAGCTAAGGCATAAGCACTCCAGTTTTCTACGAAGCTGGAGTAAGAAGCTCGGAATGAGTTTCTACTTGAAAAGAGAATAATAAAACTTTATTAAGTCTTTATTGTTTGAGTATTTTATTTTATTAGGACTAGTGTGGTACCCGTGCGATGCACGAGCTAGTTTGATTGTGGTAAGCATTTAGATTGGATGAATGAAAAAACGTAAAACACATATATTAGAATAAACAAAATGTAACTTATATATTAAGAAACGCATTCTTATATACAACATTATTTACTTGCCCTTTTTTTAAATCGTCTACCGCCACAAATTAAAATTTTCAAACACTTAAGATTCGTAGCGCGTGGAACATGCATAAAGCTGGCCGTGAAGGTTACATATATTAGGATTCTAGACATGTTTAAATAAATCAATTAAATTATTTAGCATGATATATCTTTTATATGTTTTATACTTGTTTTATGCAGATTGCATAGAAAAATATAACGGATATCATAAAACGTCTTTCGTGATAATCTATAGTTAATTCGAATTTTATATTGCCAAAAAAAAAAATATAAATAATAGTAGTTTAATAGGAAGTTTATTTATATGAGAATATGTGATTTTATTTTTTCTAATTGAAAATTTTCATTCAGCCAATTTTTAGTTCAGCCAGATTTTTCGAATAAAAAATGAGAAAGGATTTTGATTTTTAGAAAACCGTAAACACTACCGAAATCTACCAAAATTAAATATACAATACCCATTATTTTAGGGTGCATTTAAGGGATTAATAAATTAAAAAAAATTAAAAAAACTACCGGCATGCAATAAATGTGGGCCGATTTTATGGCAACTCAATGATAAGGGATTTAAAAATTAAAATTTTATATTCGAAATGAGACCTAATTATTTTCAATTAGATTTTTTGAATAAAAAATGAGAACGGATTTTGATTTCTATTTAATTGAGAATGGATTTTGATATCTGAAATTTTCAAAAAATACATCAACAAAACCCATCAATTTAGGGCGCATTTATGGATGCCCGATTTCTTGGGTTAAGATTAAAAGAAAATTAAAAAACTGCTGAAATTAGAATGCGTTAAATGTTGGTTGATTTTTATGTTAATATTTTTTGTAAATAGGTTGTCTTTTCATATATTTATAGATTTGAAGACACTTACAATGTTCTAAACTATTTTTTTTAAAAAAAAACATGTCTAAAAATATTTAAACTTAATATATATATATATATATATATATATGTGTGTGTGTGTATGTATGTGTGCGTATATGTATATATAGTTATAATATGACATGATAAAATATTATATAAAAGTATCTATCATTTTATAAGCCTAAATAAAGACATTATATTTTCTGAGAGAAAATTTACCTAGTATATATAAAATAAATATTGACATGATCCCAAATTATGACGGTACTTCTCAAAATTTGAGTATATAATATTTCAAAATTATTATTTTTTTTATAAGTTTGTTATCGTTAAAAAGAAATTTTGTACACATAATAATTTCACGCTTTATGCAGATTTATTAAGTTTACAAATACAACTCAAAGATTAATGTAAACTGTAACAAATATATATAACTAATAATCAGATAAAAATTGAAGACAATATTTAATTCTACATTTCTTCTTATAACTTTTTATTGTATGTAGTTTGAGGGAGAAATATGTGATAAATATACTAAATACTTCTAAAATATTATATCACATATATAAAAAGTATATACAATATTCTATATTATTCTTGAAAAATGTTTGAAGCCACTTTTCTAAACTACGAAAAATATGTCAAAAAAATACTTAAGTTTAACCTCATACATGTATGTGTATCTATATAGAGCTCCTTAGTCTTTGTCTAATGTTTAAAATATCTAAAATATTATAAGGGTTAATAATTGTTAAAAAATATTAGTATTTAGATGAGTGAAAATTAATTTTTTTTAAAAAATTTTAACGAATGATTTATATTGCGATTAGACAATTAACTTGTTTTAAGAGAAAGAATGATTTTTTTTTTCCCGAAACGATAGAGATAACTATTAATAAAACCGAAATATACAATGTTTGAGAACAACTGGACCAACAACACTCAAAATACAAACATGGGAGAACCACCAAAGGTGGACTAGAACCTCAACAAAGATAACCAAAGCAACCAACTACGGAAAGCAACTCAAGACCACTGCCTCAAAGCCTAGACTGAGTTACAAACCAAACACAAGCCAAAATAACTCCAACCAGCAACAAAGAGGAGGAGAAGAAAACCAACTAACTAATAGAAACTGAAATAAAAGACAACCAATCTGCATGGGCCAAAAGGGACAAAGCAGACTCCGGGATTAAAGACTTCTGAAAGATCCAGAGGTTCCTGGATTTCCAAAGCCACCAAAGTATATATATCGAGAGTTGAATCCTTGCTTCGGCAACCTCGGACTGATCTAGGGAGCAGACATTGAGCCACCAGCTTCTAAATGAGGAAGAACAGTGAGAGAGACCATCTCAATTAACAGGACTAAGCTTCCAAACTCTGACAGCTCTATCACATTCAAAAAAGATATGTTCTAAAGTCTCTGGAGCCTCACCACATATTGGACAGAGGAAGTCTGATACAAGTTTCCTCTTAAAAAGAAGAGCATCAACTGGGAGAGAGTTCGACAGACATTTCCACAAAAAGTGTTTAATCTTACCAACAATCTTCAGCTTCCAAAATCTACATTTAATGGATAAGTTTAGCTTGGAGTTGTTACTAGATTCTGGGATGTCAGACTGAAGTAGCTTCAGAGAGGAGAGATGAGCATATGTGCAAGAGACTGAAAAAGTGCCTTTACTATCCAAACCCCAAAAGAACCTGTCATTTCTGTCAGGGTGCAAGGACTTAATACTCAGAATAGCATTGCAATCAACCGGGTCAAAAACATGAGCAACCAACCATTCATTCCAGTGCAGGCCATCCTCCAAAATCAGATCTTTCACCCAAATTAAGTGGTCTCTAGCAATAGGAATAAGATCATGAGAGGCCTTCTTGAGAGAAGGAACCCAATTAAAATCTGAAATTTTAGTGCTTTCCCCATTCCTAACCTCAATCCTCAACCACTTGGAAAACAAGGGCAGCACTTCCATCCATGAATTCCACATCCAAGAACCTCCTTGAGATTTACAGGCATGAATAATGGAAGAATTTGGGTAATACCTGTCTTTCAGCAATCTGCTTACCAGGAGGTCAGGGTTTGTGGCCATCCTCCACAGCTGTTTACAAAGGAGAGCCTTGTTGAAAAGTTTCAAGTCAAGAAAACCAATGCCCCCATTCTGCTTAGGAGAAGTCAGGACACTCCACTTCTTCCAGTGAATGCCATGTGAGTTCTCTCCACCTGATTGCCACCAAAACTGGGCACAGAGCTTAGAAATTTCAGAGCATAAGGTAAGAGGAAGTTTAAAGCATGACATTGAGAATATTGGAAATGATTGGATTACAGCTTTCAATAACACCTCTTTGCCAGCAGGACTAAGGAATTTGGATTCCAGTTCAGCAGCTTGTGCTTGACAGAGGACAACAAATAATCAAATACCTCCTTCTTGGCTTTTCCAATACCTAGGGGAAGACCTAGGTATCTAGTGGATCTGTGAGAGGCAATACTATTAAGGGAAGCACAGATAGCAGTCTGAATAGGTAGGGGAGTGTTCTTGCTAAAAAAATAGCAGATTTCTGTAAGTTCACAACTTGACCAGAGAACAACCTATATTGCTCAAGAATATTCATGAGAGTACCTGCCTGCTCAGTTCCAGCCTTACAAAAGAACAATGAGTCATCAGCAAAGAGCAGGTGAGACAACAAAGGCCCATTCCTGGAAATCTTCATCCCTTTAAACAATCCCATATTAATAGAATTCTGAATAAGAGCTGAGAGCAGTTCTGCAACTATAATAAATAGGTAAGGGGATAGAGGATCCCCTTGCCTAATTCCTCTAGAGGGAGAGATATAACCACTGAGAGCTCCATTAATTTTGAAAGAGAAAGTGGCAGAAGAAACACAGATCATAATCAGCTTAACAAAATCCAAACTGAAACCCATCTGAATCATTATTTTCTTTAAGCAAATCCATTCAACTCTATCAAATGCCTTAATTAAATCCAGCTTTAGAGCCATGAAAAAGTTTTTCCCAGAAGAATGCCTGTTAAGAAAATGGAAAGCTTCTTGTGCAATGATGATATTATCCATAAGTTGTCTACCTTCCACAAAGGCAGCTTGAGAGTCACTAATGCAATTATTCAGGCAAAGCTTGAGCCTCTGAGCTAAGATTTTAGAAATAAGCTTATAGACCACACTGCAGAGGCTTATAGGTCTGAATTCCCCCAAAGTTTTAGGGTTTGAGCACTTGGGAATTAAAGATATGATAGTATGGTTCCAGTATTTGAGAATCATACCTGACTGGAAAAAGCTTGAGATAGCAGCTATGAGATCAGTGCGATAGTACTCCAGAATTGCTGATAGAAGAAGGCAGTCATGTCATCCTCCCCCGGGGACTTATCTGGATGCAGAGAAAATAGAGTTGATTTGATTTCTTCACTGTCCACAGGTTTAAGCAGATCCTTGTTCATGTCCTCTGTGATAGAAGTTGGTATCAGAGGAAGAATTGCATCACCCCCCCCAGCAACCCTCAGAGAAGAAAAGAGTGGAGTAGAAATCTGAGATGTGTCTTTCAATATTAGCTTTGGAGGTGAGAATTGAGCATTGAGGGGTTATCAACCTGGTTATAGCATTAGACTTCCTCCTTTGAAGAGTGAGAGCATGAAAAAACCTAGTGTTGGCATCTCCATCTTTAATCCATCTGGACTTGGCCTTTTGCTGCCAGAACAATTCTTCTTGCTTATGGGCAAGATTCAGACTTCTCTTGATAGTCTCCCATTCTGCCCAATTGATATTAGCCTTATCAGCATTGAGGGACTCCATCTTCTGTGTTAGCTTAGCAATCTCTTTCTGTCTGTGAGTTTGGAATGAGGAACTCCACTTAAGAAGAGCTATTCTAGTGAGCTTCACTTTTTCCTTAAGCTGGAAAAAGGGAGTGCCTTGAACTTCAGAGTTCCATGCCTGTTGAACAACCTCTTTACACCTCTCTTGGTTGATCCATCTCTTATCAAAGTGGAAAATGCCTTTCTTTCCTTCTCTGGGCAGCCCCAAGTTAAGTAATAGAGCTGAATGATCCGAGGCACTCCTCAAAACATTAGTAACAGAGGCATTAGGGAATTGGAGGGCCCAATCAAAAGAACAGAAGCCTCTGTCAAGCTTTTCCTCAACTAGATCAGGGTAGGCTCTATTATTGCACCAGGTGTAAGGAGATCCTTCCATTTTAATCTCATCCATATCCATGCTGTTAATGAAGGAAGAAAAATCCAAAAAAGAGTTGGGATTCCCACACAGACCTCCAAACTTTTCTGATTGAGAAAGAATATCATTCCAGTCTCCAATTGCAAACCAGTTAGATCCCCAAACTGTTTTAGCAGACTGCAGCTCTTCCTATTGAGTAAGTCTAACTGTCTTAAGAGGACTACAGTAGACAAAAATGCCCCATTAAGAGTCTGAAGAGTTGAGCTTAAATTCCACAGCAATAAAGAAATCCCTGCACTGAATCTGATTGATAACAACATTAAAATTCCAAAATAAGGCCAGCCCCCCACTAAGGCCAGAAGGATCTACTGTGGAGCATCTATCTTCAAAACCTAATTTCTTACTGACAGTATTTACAAAAGCAGCTGATTTTTTAGTTTCTGAGAGAAAAAGGAAAATTTGGTGATGAGTTCTGAGCAACTCTCTGATTTGGAAAATTGTAGAGGGCCCACCCAACCCTCTACAATTCCACACCAGAGCTAACATGGGCCACTTGGGTGCCATTCCAGGCTGGCAACCCCCACCTTTTCAGTAGTCTCCTCGGATGTCATAATATCTTCACCTTTAGAAATTTTAGATAGCTTGTGGGACTCTAACATTTCACCTTCAGCAGAAGATCTTTTAGAGCCAGAGACTTTGTCTATAACAATAAAAATTACAGGCTCTCTTTGAAGTCTACCTGATTTAACACCTAGCCTCTTCCAAGTTTTGGAGATTGGAACAGTAGAGACCTTACTGTTTGTAATATCTTTGGGCAAGTAATAACCGAGTTACCCGACTCGGGTCGTTCTCTAAGGAAGGTTAGCCGGATTAAATTGTATGTTTATTCAATTCACAAAAGAAAAAAAAAAATATTTCTAAACATTCTAATTCAATTTAATAATGGGGGATTTAAAC
>CACSLK010030614.1:2792482-2803037 GCA_902706635.1 Striga hermonthica | reverse complement strand
TAGTAAAAGAAAGATGGAAAGATATGTGATTTTGGATTATATTGAATTTTTTTTTTTTCCTTCCCTTTTCTTTCATGATAATGTTGTTATTTATAGATATAAATAGCTTACTAACATCAACTAACATCAACCAAAGTTCAACAATAATTCAACCACCAAGAAAAATGCAAGAAAAGGTGAAAGAAGGTAGGAAAAATGAGAGAAAGGTTGGAATTTTCGGACAAAATCCGAGAGTGTTGTTTTCCGCGCGCATTCGCGCACGTCTCGGTCGGCTTCGCTTCTCAGGCTCGTTTTGGGCTCGTCCGAACTCGGAATTGAGTGCCGTTTTTTTCTATGCGTCGCTAACGAACCCCTCTATTCAATGATATAAGCCAATACAAATTTCTCCCAGAATACAATTATTTAGGGATTTTTAACTTCCAAGATGTCGGCAACTCGCTCGATTTTACGCTTCGGTCCCGTACGAACTCATCCGAACTCGAAATCGAGTTCCGCTTTTTCCTGTGTGTAGCTAACGAGCTCCTCTTTCCATTAATGTGATCATGCCCAATAACTTTTCAAAATCTTGCTCTTCCGAGATTTTCGACCGTTTCTTTATTTTACAAATACTCGAAAAATACAAGAAAAATATACAAAAATCCACACAAATACTTAAATATTACAAATCACTTAAAAAACTAAAAACTACCCAAAATCCCACAAAATTATTAAAAATACATAAAAATAATAATAAAAAAACATTAATAAAAACATAACAAAAATAACACTAACACTTACCAGACAAATTCGCATGCTTAGCTTGGACCGATGAAGTTTGGTGCTCAATATCCATGTTGGCAGCCAACTCAACCAACTGCAACTGGGGCTCCACTATGCCACCTTCATGAGAGTGAATCTTTGAGGAAGAAGAGATGGCAGCAACTATGTCAGAGGTCTCTGGAGTAGGAGAGTTTTGTTGGTCTTTATCACTCTGCATATGGGGGGAAGCTGATTCTCCTCTTACTTGGACAATTTGTTGACTTTGCTCTGCTTGGCTGGTTGAGGCTTTATGCGAGTGTCTTTGCTTAGAGTCCGAATGAGAGTTAGAAAGAGGAGAATACCTTGATCCAGAGAGATTTGTACCCACCCATTTAAAGCCATCAGGAGCTCTGAGCCAGTCTCCGTATTGACCCTCCCTCAGAGAATTGTGTTTTATGTCTAAGAGCCTTTTGTAGCACGTACGGTCCAGATGCCCAATCTTACCACAGTAGTGGCACAAGTTCAGCAGTTTTTCATACTTGAATCTGACACAGACAAGATGATCTCCCAATCTTATTTGAGCAACTCTAGGCAGAGGTTCATCAAGGTTGAGAGTAACTAGCATTCTAAGCAACTTTTCTCCATGACTACATGTGTTAACCAAGACCACATTCTTCACCTCCTTAAAAGTCTTCCCAATTTTTAACCCTACTTCTGTACTTGTCCAGTTTAGAGGAAGATCTATGACTTGGGCCCAGAGGCTTATCTCGTTGAAACTTGGATGATTGCTATTGAGATTGCGAGTCCAGTCCCTGAGAATCAAGTATTGATTCTCGAAACTCCAATTGGAACCACTTGCGACCCGATCCTTGTCGTCCTTGCTCTCGAAAATAAATTGGAAGTAGTTGGAGCTGAGTTCCTTGATCTCCATTGGCTGAGAGAGTTTCCAAATTTGGTTCATGGCCCGTTTCACCCGAAACCACCCTGCAACTCTGTCCCCGATAACCTTCCCAAATAAGCTCCGCTGGCACTCGTCGTCACTAAGACTGATATCTCTCGGAGCTATATCAATCACATTACCTTCCCGTTCAGACAGCGAGAATTCGTTCAATTTTGAAGCTAAATCACTATCGGGATTTGGCGCAGAAGAACTCGCCATACCGGAACCCTAGAATAAAAAACTCAACAATCTTGAACTGAGATGAAAATCTGCCCTCAAAACACACAGAATTGAAAAAATAAATCCAAACTATATGGAGAAAAGGGGAGAATCAGAAACTGCGGAGGCTCTCGAGAGAATCTTGGCTCTCAAACGAGATAATCTTAAGAAAAAGAATGATTTGTATTTGCGATTAGACAATTAACTTGTTTTAAGAAAAAAAAAATATGTTACAATAGTTTTTTTAGAAAAAATATGTTAGAATAAATAGATAAGAAATGAAATATTTAAAATTTATAGGGATCTGTATAATAGAATTTTTCCATATGGAATTAAGTGTGAACAGAAGGGTGAACATGGGATAAGATTTCTTCTATGTACGTTATCCCAATAAACAGGCAATTTATTTCCCTATTCATAAATGTCCAACAATATCTATTTTTTAGGACACTTTTTATGAGGGTGTTTTATAAATTGGCGCTAAATATCTTAAAAGGTTATTCTTTTAATATATAGATAGATACTATGAAGAAAGAATGTTCACTTTATTACATTTCTACCTAATTTATGTTGGGATAAAGATTAAAATGTCTTATTAAAAAACAGAATATTAGATTTATTCTCTTTCATTTTCTCCACCACCACCCAACACATCCATTTCTTTTATTTTTTCTTTTTTTTTTTTTTTTTTTGTTTTATGAACAATTCAGAGAAAACTATCTTGTTCATGGATAGCTATTTTATTTTTTCAGCCGAATAATTAATCTAGATTTGATCGTCATGATTTGTGAGATCTAATCGAATTTATATTCTCTACTTCTCTTTATATATATTTTGTGATATTATCAATAATTATGCAAACTGCGCATTTATTCAATTATTAAGATGCATATTGTCATTTAGGATGTTAAATCCATAATTGTTTGATTATTCTAATATTGTAACAGATAACATAGTTAATTACTAATGGTCGTTAATTCTATGCTTAGAGAGATATATGATATAGTCTAAATGAATATACATGTGCGATTGTTTGCTAAAATTGGTGGTCATTCTAAATTACTTTGCCATTGATAAATTAAATCACAAGATCGTAACTATGGTTGTTTGTTGATTAAGGAAATAATTAGATATCGTATAATGACTATCGAACAAGTAAGGAAGGATATGTTGTTTGATCGTACCACATTAACCATAATCAATTTAAATGAGAGTAGGAAAAATATATTTGCATCCGTGATCGAATCGTTGAACTATTTCTACGTGTTTTCCCAGGGCTCGCGAACTAAAGAGTGCATGGACGGAGAAACTAGTAGGGTAATTCGGCATTTTCGTTATATTTTTCTCCATTTTTTATGTGTTGAGTTTAATTGTGAATTTTAATTTATTCTTATTATCTTTATAAGAAGTATTATTATTTGATAAAAGATGCATATTTTACGATTTTGGAGTACTAAAAAGAAGAAACCGACTTGAGTTAAGGCATGAGCACATTAGTTTTCTACGAAGTTGGAGGAAGAAGCTCGGAATGAGTGTACTTGAAAAGAGAATAATAAAACTTTATGGAGTTAATGTTTGACTATTTCATTTTATTAGGATACTATGAAGAAAGAATGTTCACTTTATTGCATTTCTACGCATTTTTTGTTCTAGGATGAAGATTAAACTGTCTTGTTAAAAAACAAACTATTAGATTTATTTTCTTTCATTTTCTCCCCTACCACCCACCGCGCTCATTTCTTCTCTTTTCCTACAAAATACCATATAAAAAAGGGAAATAAAATGCACAAATACCAAAATGACATGAAAATACATAAACGAGCAAAAATTACTAAATAGACGGAGAAAAACCTATCATAAACTAAAATGAGCATAAATTAATCACTCAAAAATACATAAAATAAGAAACAAAAACATACAAAACAATTCGACCACACTTAGCATTTTTCTTGTCTTCAAGGAAACAACAACGTTAACCCTTTGCAAAGATAAATTAATCTACTTGTTTATAATATCCCAATAAGTGTCAAACACATTTTACCCCAAGATTCTTATAGTTAATATACAACTTGAATATATATTCCCCTACAATCTAGGATCATACAAACAACACATGTTCAAAGTTCTTCCACAAATAGTCGACTCATCACAAGCCAACGTTTACAAATCTACACATGCTAACATATGTTAACCATTGACCCCCAACACTAAGGTTTCCAACAAAATCAAGTGAACTACAAGCTAAATAAATACATATCAAATAAAATTAAATGGCTAAGATGAGAGTTCTTCTCTCTATTCAATTTCTCTCTCTCTCTCTCTCTCTCTCTCTCTCTCTCTCTCTTTATTATTTCATTTTTTAGTCACGTTTTTCAAATGAGGGTTTCCGGATGATTATTATCTAGGTTTATCGCCATCGTCTCCTAGACCGGTTTCTCATACTCATTATCTCATTCCACATGGTGAATCGAGACAAGAGGAATCCAATCCTTACTATCCTCGCGAACTCACAATATATATTATTTTTAATCTTAAAGAGAGCAAAAAAATCATCACAACATCATGAATTCCGACAATATACAAACAAATCATTACGTTAGGACGCATATATCGAAAATAAACAACGTACGTGAGTTTTTACACGAATCCTCAAAGAAAGCAAGTTTAAAGTATTGACCAATGGACGAAATATTGAAGTAAATCTAAATCACGAGTACTGTTTATTGTGTTTTTATCATTATTTTCGTGTGTTTTGTGTGCTTTATTTTATAGTTTTTAGGCTCATTTTAGTGTCGACCGGTCCATTTTATCGTGTTTTGTGTATTTTTGTTATTGTATAGTGTTTTCGTATTTTTGCGCGTTTTCTCTTTTGTTTTGGTGTTGAATAGGTCCAATTTGTCGAGACGAGGAGACGAGCCGTACGAGCTGACCGAGCCGTCCAACCCAGAAAATCCGACCAAGCCATACTGGGATGAAGAGAATTCAATGAGGAGAATTTTGGTCCAAGTTTCGTGCGAATCGGAGTTATGTGCGAAAAGTTAGAGCGAAACGAAGTCGCATATGCCCGCACGCCAAGCCTCGCCCGTAGCCCGCGAGTTCCCGCACCACGCTGCCTATTCCGCGACCTCGAGGCCTATTCCGCGAGCTCGAGAGTGTACCCAGCGCATGCCCGCGACCTCGAGGCCCATTCCACGAGCTCGAGAGTGCCTTTCCCAGCGCGCCCGCGTGCGCGAATTCCCTTGCGACGTCGCTAGTGGCGTGCCCTGTGCCCACACCCGCGCGCGCCCGCGCCTCCCCGTGCTGCCAATGCCCAAACCACACTCTCGACCTCGCGAATTTCATGGAGCGAGTTTTTGACTAAATGTGCGTGTTTTTAGTGTGTTTTTGTGGTGTAGCTATATAAAGACATTTGTGCTTTGTATTTTTAAACACAACCCTCATTTCCCAACTTTTAAGTTGGGAAATCCTCTCCATTTTCTCTATTTTCTTTTTATGCTTTGGTTAGGAGCTTTATTACTCTAACTTTCCAGCAAGTTTCCGTCGACGTCATTTTATTTCAAGATTCGAACTTTTCCATCCGGTGTTCTTCACGCATGCATTAGGAGAGTGGGCAATTAGATTTAATCCTCATTATTTCGAATTTGCCCGTTTTTGCTTATGATGTGTTTCAAGGTGAAGGTGGTTTGCTTGTTGAATGGAGGAAAGTTTGATTTTTGTTGCTCGTCATGATGTGTTAGGGATTAGTTCATGCTTATCTTGAGTAAAGGGCACGACTTGGATTTAAGCGTAGTCATTAGTTAGAAAGCTCGATTTAATCACCTTGGATCACATGGCTACTATGATGTTGCTTGGTCCGTTGCGTCTATTCGAGTGATAGAGACTCCGGATGACCTAAAGTTTTCATCTTGCATAATTTGCTTTCATTTGCTCTAGATTGTTAGTTTAATTTCATGTGAAATCAACCCTCAAATTGCGATTAGCATGTGTAGGACCTTCTTTTCAGTTATGTGACTTTGACGACTAGGTAGTGAACGAAGCTCCGAAGAGCCTTCCTTTGAGAACGACCTGAGTCGGGTAACTCGGTTACCACATACCAAAAATACTACAAACAAGTACCACATTAACAAATATTCAATCAACTTAGAATCACCAGGGTTCAACTTATTGAAAAATTTAAATTATAGAATCACCAGGGTTCAACTTATTGAAAAATTCAAATTATGATAGATCAAAATAAAATAAACACGTTTATCCAATCAACAAGCTAGCAACATTGACCAAGCATTATACTTCATGTGGGAGAATCAACACAAACACACAAATAAAAAATTATACCAGTCAATCGAATAAAACACACATAAACACAAAAACAAAACCTAAAAATGCTAAACCGAGCCACCACATAAGCATGCAAGATTTTCAAAAACATCCACAACACTTAAACAAAATGTCCTCATTCCTTACCCAAATATTAAAGGAAAAGAGACAAGGAGTAAAACATAATTATGTTAATAGAATCAAGTCAAACACACAACAAGAACAAAAATCACATAAGCATAAGGAACAATAGAATCTCACAAAAGAAAGAGAAGATAAGAAAGTATTGACTTGGTTATCGCACGTCCTGAAAATGAGTGGAATGACAGGTCACATTTCAAATAATCGCCTTGGCCTCCAGCGCATGAAAATAAGAAAACAATTCACCAATGTGCGGCCTGAGTCTCCACATAATATGTTTATATTACAAACGGATCCTCCCATTGAGACCGAAAGTTTCCGAGTGATATAACATGGCAAAACTAAGCACGCCAAGTCGAGTCTCCGAAAGATATGTGAATGTCAATACAAGTCCAAACTTCCATCGAATGCCTAAGGATATGAATACTTTCAAAACAACTCGGCAACGCGCCCCCCAAATTATCACAAGATTCAACTAAGCACAATACCTCCCTACAAGACAATATATGCCCCAAGGTCTTCCGAACTTCAATGATATCATGCATTTTAAAACAAGTCACCAACGTGCACCACAGATTTCAAAAATAATCAATAGAACAAGATACCTCCCAACAAGCCTCAAAACCGATAAGCGGCCAACCAAAGTTCATTCTAAATTCGTCTTTGATGTCTTGGTTCTTTCTTAGCGCTTTCAATATTTCACTTCTCCTCCCAAAGAATGAAGCGAAGCGAAGTGAAGGGTCGATGTAATTGAGACGAAGCAAATAACATATGCTCGACTAAAGGGAGGGAAGGGAGAGGTGAAAAGATCTATCCAAAGACGTGGGTCCCTGTTCTTATTCCTAGTTCCACCATCACGAGCTTAAGAACCCTAATACATCTCCTCACGGATAATATAATCCACTCTATGAACAATAAAAACATAATCAATTAAAATACAAATGACTCGAGTTGGTCCAAGTGAAATACCTCTTAAAACGGATATCTCGACATCAAGTATAGGAAAATCAGGCAATGACCAATCAAAATACTTGAACGAAAGTGGAAATTTCAAGAGAAATAAGTGTAGGAGTTGGAATCATCACAAAATAACATTTCTGTTGGAAACAATGGCTCAAAACAATCCCGAGATAGAATAAAAAATCGCTTCCACTTGAAAAAAATTCGACAACAAACGAAAACGATCCCTAGAAGTTTATTAAAAAATTTTGGCCAGCAAAGTCGCCGATCGTTGGAAAATCTCACCGGCGGTCGTCGGGTACGCCGTGGCTCAATTGGTGACCACATAACCTAACTCGTAATTCGTGGCCCACAAATCCAATTCTGTACCGTGATTTTTCTTCTCTATCTGAAGCCAAAACCCGCGAAGCCTGCGAAACTGATTTCGCAACATGTAAATCTAATTTTGCGGCATGCAAACTGATTCATGCTGCAATTTTTTTGCTTTGTCTGGACTAATATCCACAACAATTGTCCTTCACGTGAAATGAATTTTGCGTCCCACGAAGTGCCATAATTCTTTAGACTTCTTGTGTGTTGTGCATTTGTCGGGTCTATTTTTCTTCTTTTTTCTATTCTTTTGGCTCGACACTAGAAGTCAGTACTTTCGATTTCATAAAATAATAAAAAATACTTACAAATATGGGTTGCCTCCCACGAAGTGCTCGATTTAACGTCATGAGCTTAACTTCCCAATGCCAAAATCAACTGGGATCCAAGAAAAAATATCGACCGTACCATGCCTTTGTATTTTTCTAGAGTAATCGAATGGTAGAATAGAAAGAAAATGAGCTAAATAAATTCTCGTGACTATTTTCTTGTGAAACCGAATACATAAATTGCTCAAACCAATGCCACATAATCGACCTCTAGATATACAAAATTGTTTCCAATGTCGTCTCGGATGTATATTCAACTGTCTCAAGGCTCGGGAGAATGATCTTAACAACACTAAACTCCTCCAAACGGGCATTATTCTCAATAACACGAAACGACGGCCCTAAACATATGGAAACCACTTCATACTCAACATTTAGAGTCGAATAACCCTCAAAGGCAATTTTCGATCGATGACATTACATAACAACTTAAAATTCTCATGAATCGAGAAAATTGCTTCATCTAGTATGGACTCACTCACCCTCACACCATCATAAACCAAATTTTCAAATTCCTCCAAACACAAATCCACAACGTCATAAATGAGTTTACTTATCACCAAAAAGAAATCAACCATTACCTACTTCACCCACTTCTTTTAAAGAAGAACTTGCATTTTGTGCAAGCTCACTCCCTTCCACCAATTGTGCGTCTTCCACATCAAGAAACTCACTCATAACACGATAGAATTTTCTATAATGTCATGCACTAACTTAACCTCAACCTTAAAATAATCCCCTGAAGCATGGTCAAGTCCGCTCGATCCACCAAACTCATGGATAGGCATCGACTCCTTAAAAAAATATCATTTATGCCATACGCCATCTCATTCTCCTTTTTCATATACTCGCTCTCAAGAATAGAATTTGAACTTAAGAAATAATCACCAGAAGTGAGGTTCGACATACCTAGTGTATAATGAAAATCCGAATCGTCAATAGAGGTGATTTATTAGATGACCAAATCATAAATGTCATCTCTCGTGTTAAGAGATTGTGTACCATCATATACGAGAGTGAGATTCATCTCTTTCAAGGAGGTAAACTGATCTACCATAGCTCGAAACACACCTACTAGCGGGGTACTCTCTTGAATAATCCTCGATACAGTACAATATCTCCCTAGTGGAATTTGATGCATATAAGTCAAAAAAAGCAACCACTGTAGAATCAAATTTTGTGAGTATCGCTTGAAGAACGGATCGAATGAGTATACTCATCCAACTATGAAACTTCTTGAAGGTGGTCCTATGTTCTCCCGTCTGGTTCTAGAGGAGCTTATCCTCTGCTGGTCACCTCATGTGGAAACTTCTATGCTAGCTCTGATCCCTATGAAAGAAATGTCCAATGGGGTTTCTCCTCAAAAATAGCCTGGCTTGGGGTAGACACTGGTTTCCTTAAGGTGACTTTGATGATACACTAGACAATAGTGAAAAGAAGGGAGGTAGATTAAGAGAGGATATTAGCTTCAAGAATTTTAGAATTTTTGTCAGAATTTTAGAAGGGCATCAGGTTTAGTGGGTAAGACATCGTTTTACTTAGGCTAATCAGAAAGCTGGAGAGGACTTCATTGAAGTTAAGCTAGATAGATATCTTTGTTCTCCAGAATGGTTATTATCTTATCCAAATGCTCAGGTTAATAATGTTTCACTTATTTCCTCTGACCACAATATGTTGATTTTGGAGAATGATTGCACTAGAAAAACCTACAGGAGGAGATTCAACTTTGATCCTAGGTGGGTTAAGCTAGAGGGTTGTAATGACATAGTTGAAAAAGCTTGGAACCTGAATGTGAAAGGTCCTAATTTGTTTAGTCTTATGTCTAGAATCAGTAATGTTAAAAACGTCCACTTAAGCTGGAAAAGCAGAATCCTAACTAACTCTGCCAAAATAATTAAAACATGCCCTAAAAATTTGAAAAGGCTATAATCCTAAAGGGGCTTTAGAGATTCATAAAACTGGCATTTGAATAGGAGAGGAGATCTCTTTTAAAATAAAATGCTAGAGCGCACTGTTAAAAGCAGGAGACAAGAACAATAGATTCTTTGAGGCTACTATTAAACAAAGAAGAAAGCATAATAGCCTAATTAATCTTGTGAACTCTACGGGAAGAAAGTGCAACAGTGAGTGTGGGAGCATTTTGCCACTTATACTAATACATACCTTCGCACCACAGACATCTTTTTCGAGCTCTTGAGTTTTTTCTCACAGCCCACACACCGTAGACACGTGGGCTTTCTCATTCCTCGTTTGATCCTATGGTCCATCTGGATAGAAAGAAATAGTGCAAAGCATAGGGATATTACTTTTATCTGCTCTCACATTGTTTTGCAGGTTAAGCGACACCTATCTCTCCCCCACATCTTTGGGCAGACTCACACCTAGAGACTGGACAGGCTGCACATGGCCCACAGTCTCGTACCATCCGCGCTGCCGCTTGTCCAGCACCTACGCCCTAGAGTCGTTGTTTGGTTAAGACCCGATTCTTCTTGGGTTAAGCTAAACATTGACGGATCCTACGACCGACTTACCGGAGCTTCTG
>CACSLK010030614.1:2738645-2758766 GCA_902706635.1 Striga hermonthica | reverse complement strand
TTTTTTTTTTTTTTGGCCGAAACGATAGAGGTATTATAAATCAAAACGCACAACTGTGCAAAAAAGCAGCGCAAGGCTGAAAATTACAACCAAGAACTAGAAACTGAGAGGACGGATCGAAAGACCGCCTAGAGACAACCAAGAGTGAATACTCTCGCCACTGCTAAAAAGCCTAGCAAAGAGAAGATCACAACCAAAACAAGAAAAGAAAACCAACCAAAACCCAAAAACTAACTAGAGGAAGCAAGAGAAAATTCCAGCCAATCAGAGTGAGCAAACTGAACCATGGAGTGCTCTGGGAGAAGGGAGTGCTGAAAGATCCATAAGTTCCTAAACTTCCAAAGCCACCAGAGCATGTATGTTGTGAGTTGTATTCTAGCTTCGGCGACTTCAGAATGATCTAAGGAACGGACTTGGTACCACCAATGCTTAAAATAATTAGTATAACAGAGAGCCCATGCCATTGAATAGGACTTAGTTTCCAAACAGTTCTGTCTCTAGAACAAGAGAAGAAAATGTGCTCAATAGTTTCTGCTGCAGCTCCACATATAGCACATGTTGAATCTAAGTCAATTCCTCTATTCTTTAAATGCACAGCAACAGGCAGGATGCCAGATAAACATCTCCACACAAAAAGTTTAATTTTGCCTGCAATTTTCAATTTTCAATGTTTGAATTTGATAGACTTTTTAGAAAATAATAAGGAGCTGCATGCTGGATAATCTGAAACCGAGCGCCGAAAAAAACCGGTTTCTTAAGGCTTCAAACTACTAGTCATTATGCATGACCTTTAGTGAGCATAAGTAAGCATAGGTGCTTGAAACTGAAAATAGGCCTTTCTTCTCAATGCCCCAGTAGAACCTGTCCTGTCTGAGAGGGTTCAATGTTGAGATTTTCAGAATTACAGAGCTATCAGATTCATCAAACACTTGTCTGATAAGCCAATCACTCCATTGAGAGCCATTGCAAAGTAGCAGGTCACTTACCTAAATCAAATGATTTCTGGCAATAGGGATAAGTGAGGGAGCAGATTTATTCAGACCAGAGACCCAGTTTAAATCTGAGATCTTTGTGCTCAAACCATTTCTGATTTCAATCTTGAGGCATTTATAGAAAATAGGTAAAACCCCCATCCAACTATTCCACATCCATGAGCCAAAGGGAGTTTTAGTTGCATGAATAAGAGAGGAAGTAGGGAAGTACCTTTCCTTGAGAAGCCTGCTTACCAGGAGGTCTGGATTAGTAACAATTCTCCATAGTTGTTTACAGATAAGTGCTTGGTTGAAAAGCTGAAGATCATGGAAAGCTAGTCCACCACAATCTTTAGGCAGAGAGATAGAGCTCCATTTCTTCCAATGGATACCTTGAGATTGATTAGTCCCTGACTTTTCAATTTGAAAAACCCTAAGACCAGTGCTTAGTGCATATCGATTACGCAATTCATCCCAAACTTCTTGTGCAGATGTGAGATATAAAAAAGATTGGCGCACATCTTTACAAATCGAATTCAGAATCCATGATAACACAAGATTATTCGCAGGCAACCAGCCTATGAACAATACAGTATTAGAAGAGGGAGGTGAAATGATTGTACCATCAATGAAACCCCATTTATTTTTTATGTTGAGCGCCATGGTGACCGCGCGAGACCAGGATGTGTAGTTGTCACCATTGAAGGTCTCTGCAACGATCAACGCTCCTGGATTGTTAGACGCGTGAAGGTAGAACGGCGTGGAAGGATCATCGGAGGGAGAAATTGTGGTCGTCATGGTACAGTAGATGAAGATTTACAACAGATCGGCAGTAGATCAGAGTAGATCGGCAAAAAATCGCAGTAGATCGGGTAGATCTAGGGCTTCGATTTTAAGGCGAAAAATCGAGAAAAAATTGAGAAAGATAGAGTAAAAGAACAGAAATGCGGCGGAAAAGAGGTAGTGATTGGAGTTTAACCGAAATAATACCATAATGAATTATTGATCGAATGGTGATGGAGAAGGAAATATTGACAGAGAGAAAAAGGAAAAGAACTCTAACGAATAAAATTGGAGAAGAAAAAGTAATGTACATGATGTGGAGCAGCTCTTTTATCTTAGAGTTGCCCAAGGACAAAATAGTAAAACTACACATGCCTATAGTTGCTATATCAATTAGCAACTTTACACAATATTCTAAACAACAACTTAAATAAAAGAAACACTTTTACAAAATGATTTATAAGTCTAATATGATGTAAAGTAATGTGCTGTTACCAATAAAACTTTTTTGTTGGTAATACGGTAAATTCCTACTAAATCCCCAATCCCTTTTTTATTTGCCTTGTCAGTCCCCAAGTTAATTAATTTCCTCTGCACTCCCTCTTACACATTTCTCTTTCCACTTCACTCCCCATATATATACTAATGTTATTATTTTTCATTTATTTTGGCTGAAACCTTTTTTAATTCCATTTTCGGTCTCTCTCTCTCTCTCCTATTCTCTCTTCCTCTCTGTCTTTGTCTCTCTGTTATTTTTCACTCTGTTTCTTTTTAATTTTCGCCCTCGCCGAGCTGCTCTCTGTTCATCGTTGTCCGTCGTCATCTTCATCGTCCATCGTTCATCAGCATCGCCTTCGTCTCTCGCCGTTCGTCTCTCTGGGAAGCAATGGTCGGCTCCAAAAAGAAGACTGCATGCAAACCGTCCTCCTCCTCTCCATGCAAACCTTCCACCTCCTCGTCACCTAGGAAGGCATCAAGGGTAATTTCTGATATTTGGGCTTTGTTCCAAATTTTAGGATTTTTTCAATTTAGGTGTTGAAAAGGAAATTAAGGGCTTGAATTCAAATTTAGGGCTTTGCTCTGAGTAATTAGGGCTTTTCTTTAATTCAATTTATTTGAATTTCATAATTTTAGGGCTTCAATTCAAATTTAGGGGTTTTCTGTGAATTCGAAATTTTAAGGATTGAATTCGAAAATTAAGGGTTTTCTCAGTAATTAGGGTTTGAATTCGAAAATAGGGGTTTTCTCAATAATTAGGGATTTTCTTTATTTATTTGATTTTCTGTAATTTCAAAATTTTAGGGCTTGAATTGAATAATTTAGGGCTGAAATGAATTTGTTTGAATTTAGGGCTGAAATGAATTTCTGTGAATTTCTGTGACTTTTGTGATTTTTCTGTGATTTTTGTGAATTTCTGTGATTCTGTGAAATTATGTGAATTTGTGTGATTTTTCTGTGATTTTTGTGAATTTCTGTGATTTTGTGATTTTTCTGTGATTTTTGTGAATTTCTGTGATCTTTAAGGCTTACGTTTGAAAATTTTGTTCGTTTTAATTGTTTGTGACAGGGCACAGAAATAAGATGTAGGTGTGCCCCTTCTTATTTCAAAGACGTCATGGATAAGACTGTTTGCTTGCTCTCGGACAAGCACAAGGAGGCTCTTCAAAAGAGTCCGTTTTATTTTTTCTGAATATGCCTGATGTAGCTATTTTACATAGTAGAGTCGAGGCTCTAATTAGCACTTATAGGGTAGACTTAAATGCTTTTGTTGTAGGTGATAATTTGTTGCTTAATTCGAGCCATCCGAGTTTTGTATAACGATGGGGCTTCGACAGGGGGGTTTAAGCGTAGACTTAGACCTCAATTTAGAGTCGAAAGCCCTATTCGATGGGTGGGGTCGAATGGATAAGAAATTGTTGAAAAGAAAGAATGTTGTCAATATGTTAGAAAAATTTGCCGCTGATGAAGGTCGTGTAGACGACTTCATCAGGATGTACAACTTGTTTGTTTTTTAGTTGCATATTGTTTCCTTGTTCTAGTTATTCGATCCCCAGGTTTGTTTACCCATACCTGGAGGATGTGAGTCGGATTTGTGAGTATGCATGGGGAGATGCTACCCATAAATTCTTGCTCGCCGAACTTGTTCGCCATGGGGAATCAAGAGACCGATCATATTTTGATGGATGTGTTGTTGGATTGATGGTATGTATATTTTTTTTTTCTTTTTTTCAATGTCTTAACACAATAATATTAAATTGTGCAATTGTGTAATTCTGAAATCACGTGTATGTGTGTAGGCATGGTTATATGAGCGTGTGCCTTCTCTGGGCAAACGTTCGACGCTCGAGAGGATTCCCTGTCTATTCCGATGGACGGGGACCACTATGCCGTCTACATTTGAAGGGTCTTTACAGTCCCTTAGAAAAATAATGAGGCATAAGGTGATTTATATAATTTTATAGTATTATGTGTTTTGTACTTCTTGTTTTTATCTTGTTGGTTAATCGATATTGTACTTAAATCATTTTTATTTGCTTTGCAGGTGTATTCGGTATCGCCTGCTTTAGACGAGCGTGCGTTTGTGGAAGCCCAGGTTTTCCTTTAATTTTTTTCGAGAATTTACAAATTTCTTTAATTTATGTTTTTCTTTAATTTTTTTTCTTTTATGTACAGGGAAGTTTTGAGAACCGACTGTTTGCAATTGTTTGTCATGAAAATGATGAACTGAAAAAAATAATTCAACTGTTGGAGGAGGCTCAAAGAAAGAAGGAAGAAAAGAAAAGAGATGAAGAAGAGGCTGAGGCTGAGGCTGCTGATGGTGCTGAGGCTGTTGATGGTGCTGAGGCTGCTGATGGTGCTGATGGTGTTGATGTTGGTGTGGCTGAGGAAAAAGAGGAGAATGAGGAGAAAAAAAGGGAGGAAAAAGAGGAGAATGAGGAAGAAAAAAAGGAGGAAAAAGAGGTTGAAGAAAAAGAAGAGGAAAATAAAGAGGAAAGATGGGCTTTAATGGTCATTGAAAATGAACCGGTTGTGAACGAGAATGAGGATGTCAATGACTTTGATGACCTGGACCGACTTGTCGACCTCGTTGTTCATGAGGCTTTGGGGGAGCAATCGGCTGCTTCGAGGGTGGAGGGGAGTGAACAGCCCTCCTCAATGGGGAAAAGGGTCCGAGAAAGAGTTGACAGGAAAAAGAAGACCAAGGCGGTGGATTTTATGACCCCTCCGTCATCCGGTCCAAAGAGGCTGAAAAAAAAGAAAAAGACGCAGTTGGTGACCGTCGTTGATGATGAGGTAATTAATGTAGCAATTTTATTTTTGTAATTTATGTGATTGTTTGTGTTTTTTTCATATAGCTAACTAATTATTGTGTAATGTAGGGGGGTGACAAGACTGACGACCATGAGGATTGTTCACTGAATCAATACAGGGGCAGAGAAGATTTGATGCTGCAGCCATCCGGTCATTCTTCGGAAGCGATCAGTTGAGGTAATCGAAAGTACGTTAATTATTTAAATTTCTATTATATTATACTAATTAAAATTACAAATTTTGGTAGCCAAACTATTTGGATGAATGACCAAATTTTGGTCAGAGGAAAATCGATGTGTGCTCTTCTCTTTGGGAACGAGTTGGATTGTCAACTCGTTGATTGCTATATGGCGATTTTGCATGGCTGCCATCCCCATGTCCGATTTCTGCCGACATACGTTTAGGTATTTTATCTTAATATATCTTTTAATTTTATTTGTTGTTAATTTGCTAAAAAAATATTGATTTTGTAGAGTGATGTGGTGAGTGCAATCCAAAAAATTAAGAAAAGAACTGTTTGGAAACTGGAGGATTATCGGGCGTGTACTTCTACTCTTAGTAGAAGTAGTGTTGCCGTGCTGGATGATGTGCTGGGGTCATTGAATGGTGCCAAGTATTTGTTCCTTCCCGTGCTCCAGAAATA
The DNA here is from genome assembly GCA_902706635.1 of Striga hermonthica. Lineage (NCBI taxonomy): Eukaryota > Viridiplantae > Streptophyta > Magnoliopsida > Lamiales > Orobanchaceae > Striga > Striga hermonthica. Next base: position 2,753,057 of record CACSLK010030614.1, on the reverse strand, counting down.
TCACTTCTTCTTACTTGTCCTTAATGTTCAAGAAAAGAAGTTTGTGTACCACAACTCGATGGATACTCCGTCGTATCGAGGGATTGGGAAGAGCTTGGTAAGTGTTATTATTACATAGAAAACGTTGTTTTGTAGTGATTATTTTCTTCCGAATAAACGTATTTTGTTGCTTTTTTCCTTTTTTTTATGTGTAGGCCAAGTTCATGGCGGGGTATCTTCATTTGAATTTTGGAATGGACATTCGTCCAAAGGATCCAGCGTTCGGATACCTCAGGCAGCAGACAGGAGTCAAGGACTGTGGAGTGCACATTTGCATTGACATGGAGTGCTACGCGGTCGACTCTTATGAATTCTCTAGGGCCCTCGATACATGTTCGGTTGACAGCTATCGAGCCCGCATGGTAGCACGGATCCTCAGAAATCCTCCTTCATGATGACAGTTTGAATGTTGTTTGGATAATGGAACAATTGGTCTGTGGATATTTGGCTTGTGTGATGGCTTGAAACAATATGTTGGCTTGTGTGATGATGGCTTTAAAAAATATGTGTGTCTGATGTTTGGATGGTTTGGATGATGGTTTTGAACACTAGGTTTTTTTAGTTTTTATGAAACTTTGGTTGATTTTTTTTTTTTTTTTTTTTTTTTTTTTTTGTTGAAGTAACTTTGGCTGATTTGGATGATGATGTTGAACAATAGGTGTATTTGGTTTTTATGATGTTTGACTGGTTTGGATGATGGTTTGAACACTAGGTGTTTTTATTTTTCTTGGAACTTTGGCTGGTTTGGATGATGATTTTGGCCAACAGGTATATTTGGTTTTTATAAAGCAGGTTTGGATGATGGTTTTTGGAATAGTACCAGTTTTTCTTCTATGCAGTACCAATTATTGATCAATTAGTACCAGTTATTGATCAATTAATACCTGCTCTGTAGAAAGAACAAAAAATTTGGTTTATGAAAGATAGTACTAATATTATGTTGTTCTACTAAATGATATTGGATCCTTACCACCAACTTCAACGAAAAAAGTAATACCAGTCATAGAGTGATATAGTACCAGTTTTATGAAAGTTTAGTACCAGATATCGGGTCTTTAGTACCACGTGTATTGAACACATAAAAATACGGAACTTCGGTCACAAATGATGTTTATACGACCCGTAATCACTTTCAATTTAGTTTCTATGACATTTAAAATTTGGTTACTAAATTCTATTAAGTCAATAAGTACAATATAATTTTTAATACCCAATGAGTTTAAGTAGTACATTATAAGTCTTAAGCATTAGGATAAGAATAAAACATTCTCTTAAATGACCCGATATATGGTTCGAGTCCCCCTCTGCGCGAACTTCCACCATTTTTTTTTGTGGTAAAATTTATATAGTACCTGTTTTATACATAATAGTACCGCTTATTATTCTACCTGGTACCCGTTTTGAAGCGATTAGTACCTACTTATATAATGGAATAACACTACTTAATAACACACTTCATATTATTCAACAGTACCAGTTTTGGAATAAATAGTACCACTTCTTCTTCTACCCAGTACCACGTCTTCTTCTACACAGTACCTGCTTTTGGTTAACAAAGATGGATTATTTTAATTGTGGTCAACATTTAAAAAAAGTAGTACCAGCCATATAGAAAGGAAATACCAATTTTACACTGCCTTAGTACCAGTTATCGGGTCTTTAGTACCACATGTAAGGAACTCGTAAAAACACCGAATTTCGTACGCAATTGACGTTTATACGAGATTTCATAATCACTCTAACATTAGTTTATACGAGATTTCAAATATTTTTATTTCAGTACAAACATATAGGTACTAATAAGTTAAAACATATAGGTAGTAATAAGAAAACACTACTACTATACTTCATTTCATTGAAAGACACCCTTCATCTCATAGGATCATCATACATGACTACTCCAATTTGTACCTATATGTTTTAACTTCTGATATTTTTCGTCCGGATCACGCGACACGATCCACATGACAAGGTAGACATGAAGGATTGTCTAAATCACGATTCTTATTATAGTACCTGTTTTGGAAGACATAGTACCACTTATTCTTCTACGAAGTACCAGTTTTCGATCTAATAGTACCTGCTTTTGGTCAACAAAGATGGATTATTTCAATTGTGGTCAACATTTCAAAAAAGTAGTACCAGCCATATAGAAAGGCAATTACCAATTGTACAATGCCTTAGTACCAGTTATCGGGTCTTTAGTACCACATGTAAGGAACTCGTAAAAACACCGAATTTCGTACGCAATTGACGTTTATACGAGATTTCATAATCACTCTAACATTAGTTTATACGAGATTTCAAATATTTTTATTTCAGTACAAACATATAGGTACTAATAAGTTAAAACATATAGGTAGTAATAAGAAAACACTACTACTATACTTCATTTCATTGAAAGACACCCTTCATCTCATAGGATCATCATACATGACTACTCCAATTTGTACCTATATGTTTTAACTTTTGATATTTTTCGTCCGGATCACGCGTACACGATCCACATGACAAGGTAGACATGAAGGATTGTCTAAATCACGATTCCTATTGTAGTACCTGTTTTGGAAGACATAGTACCACTTCTTCTTCTACGAAGTACCAGTTTTCGATCTAATAGTACCTGCTTTTGGTTAACAAATATGGATTATTTCAATTGTGGTCAACATTTCAAAAAAGTAGTACCAGCCATATAGAAAGGCAATACCAGTTGTACACTGCCTTAGTACCAGTTATCGGGTCTTTAGTACCACATGTAAGGAACTCGTAAAAACACCGAATTTCGTACGCAATTGACGTTTATACGAGATTTTATAATCACTCTAACATTAGTTTATACGAGATTTCAAATATTTTTATTTCAGTACAAACATATAGGTACTAATAAGTTAAAACATATAGGTAGTAATAAGAAAACACTACTACTATACTTCATTTCATTGAAAGACACCCTTCATCTCATAGGATCATCATACATGACTACTCCAATTTGTACCTATATGTTTTAACTTCTGATATTTTTCGTCCGGATCACGCGTACACGATCCACATGACAAGGTAGACATGAAGGATTGTCTAAATCACGATTCCTATTATAGTACCTGTTTTGGAAGACATAGTTGTTGTCAAACGAGAATTAACAACGGTCTGATTGTAGAAAATTTAGAGTACAATCAAATATTCAACTATAAGAACTGGTATATTGTTAAAGGAGATGAAATGTGTGTAGTAAAGTCTTATTATTATTGTCTATTTTCTGGAGATTTATTTTTCTCCTTTTATATTTAGGTACAACATTTATCCTTATAGTCATCATTACATTTTGAAAGGTCAAAGGCGGCCCTTAGTTGCTCTTCTTGATAACTCGCCACTTGGACAAACGTAATGATGACCTATGCTGAGTTGTCGCCGTCTTACCATGCTGAGGTGGCATGTTATAGATATCGGTTCATCCAGTTATAACCGATATGTCGTGGCCGACATGTGTGGACCGATATGTGTTGACCGACATGTGTTGACCGACATGTGACATCGGTCAAATAATGGAGATGTCGGTTCTTGTTGAATCTTTCATCATGCAGCCATCTTGAAGTCGGTGGAAGCGTCTCGTGCTTGCATGAATCTTAATTATCCTTATACTGACCCCAATCGGCGGATTAACGTCACTTAATTTGGCTTACTGAAAATGATATCAACAAGGTGGCCCCCAGCATTAATGGTCGTCTGGACAGAAGACGGGCAGTGATGCTGAAACTCTAACAGAACGTAACTAAATTTCTATATTAATGCAACATGTCGGTTCCGTCATCTGCGTCCGATGTCTTCACACTTGTAAAAATGATACTTGAAAGTTGAAACGGTGCACTTTATTGAAATTAATTGCACCGTTTTATTAATAGGGATAACGGTCACTTAAAATAGGCCACGTAGCTGTTATAAAGGGGCACGATTTCCAAGGATCGCGTCGACTCGCAGATCCATAACGTGTAATCCACGCGCTCGTATTCCCATCGGTTTTCAACGGTCGCTTCCAAATTTAGGGTTTGATATAAATAGGAATTTTTCTTTTGAGATCTACTTTACTTTCATCTTCTTCTTGTACTCACTTTTCCGGCTTTCTTTGCGAATTAATCACTTGTCAACCGTACTCAAAGCACTTCAGATCCACGAACGAGTTCCTGTGGTAAGAATTCTTCATCGTATTTCGTTTATTTACCCCGACTTTTCTTTCTCTTTCTCGACATCATGAGTGTATCTTGGGCGTCTTCGGGTGACGACGAGTTGGACGTGATGATGATTAACATGGTCCACTCCGGAGAGTTGGAGTTATTATCTGAGTATAACCGGTGGGATCCAGTGTTTGTTGAACGCCTGAAAATCCGTCTAAATGACAGCGAAGGGGATAAAATTGTAGAGAGAAACGCCATCGACGATTCGAGATTTTGGAGGCGTCCTATTAGGAGATGGCCGAAAATTACATCTCATGGCGAACCGAGCATTCTTACCGACGCCGACGTCGTTATGCTACGGGGCGAAATTCGAGTTCCTTCGTCGGTACACCTGTTTGCCCCATACCCAGGTGAGAGGATCACATGCCCTCCACCCAACTGTGTCGGAGTGTTTGCTGAGAGCCTAAGATCGGGCTTGCGATTTTCTTTGCCACGCATAATCACCGAGTATTTGCGAGACTGGGAATTTCCGATATGCCAAATAGCTCCAAATTCTTGGAAACGAATAATCGGGCTGTTAGTACTTTTTGCCGAGAAAAAGTGGGATCTGCCGTCGGCAAAGGATATGAGGAGCATGTTTACATTCCGGAAGAGCCCGGATAGACAAGTGTCGGATCCACTCCTCACCTTTTTTATTGTCGGTAAACCCCAGCCAAGGGTTAAAGTCGGCGAACTAATAATGGAGGTCCCTGATACTTTACATGGCTTCCAAGAGGAGTGGTTGTGGGTCGGGGGAGATTGGCAGTGCCCCGACTTCGCTAATGATCTTCTTGCCGACAGGATAAGCATCCCAATGGCCACTAAATCTGGTTATTGTAAGTTGTTTCCATTTTCTTCACTTCGGTTATTAATATTTTGTTTTTTGTTGTCGCTAACAGGTGGACTTTTGTCCTTGTAGCGAAACCAACCGGGAAGAAAGAGCCGAAGTTTGAAGGTCTACTATACGATCGAGTAGACAAATTGTTCGAAGTGTCTGCCAACAAACGACGATATCAGCGACTCGTGAAAGATTCTCGTTTAGAGTTGGCTGCATTGTCTCCCGGAGTACTTGATTCTTCATTTTTACCAGGTAATCTTCTTCATGACTCGATCTATCTCGCGATATTACTTGTATTTAACGATATCGGTCTAACTTTGAATTTGTTATAACAGTTTATTATCCGCTGCTGGGATACTTCGGTTTCGGAGGCCCTGCAGAAGCAGAAGAACACCGGAGACGTAACCCAAACTCGGACTTAAAGAACAAAGTCGGGAAAAATAAAAATCTCCGATCAACTGAAATGGCTGGACGCATGAACCTTCTGAAGGCATGGAAGAAAAATCCCAACCGATCTCAAAGCGCTATCGGTGAACCGTCATCAACAAGGATTGAGCCTACACCGGCGATTACAAATGAGCCAACAGCTACCGATGTCCCGCCACTTGAAGTGGCACCACTGCAACAGATAATGACGCCAGTCGGTGAGTCGGTAGTTGAGCCGGAAGTCCCCCAAGAAGTGCCGGAGGAGATTGACGAGCCGGTGGTTCATCGTCGCAAACGGTCCAGTGTGTCTCACGAAGCAGAGAGGATGAGAAAGAGACAAGATACCGGCGCTGGCAAAGACAAGGAAGAGGAACCCGAGATCATTCTGAGGGATTCCTTCCTCAAAATTAATGAGAAGAAAGTGGCGGAGCTAACGCTGCCGGAGGGAGTGTTCGACCCCTGGTTTCCAATGTTTCAAACAGTGGTTGAGCCGAAAATCACAAACAACCAACGGTTCCCTGACGAGGCGGTTAAGGCGGCAAGGGTTCCATTAATGTCGTGGGACCCAAAAACTCATGCGGGAATCGCATCGCTGCCAGACGACCAGAAGTTCAGTTATGCCCGAGGTTGCTTGGGCCGGGCACTTGTTAGTTTTATAGCGGCCGAGGACAGTTATCGGAGCAGAGCTCATGAGCTTGATGAGAAGCAACATGAGTTGAGTTTGAAAGAAGGCGCCATAGCATCTTTGGAAGACGAGAAATCTCGTTATGAGGCGACCTTATCAAAACAGAATGCTGAGCTGCAGGCGACACAGGCGGAAATGAATGCTCTTAAAACCGAGAAGGAGAATTTACTGTTAGCTCATGATCTCACATCGGTTGAGCTAGCTAAAGTTACGGAGGTGGCCAAAGAAAAAGACGAGCAGCTTATGAGGTTGAGGGCGGAGCTCCAGGCTGTACGAAAAGACCGATCTTACAAAGATGCCGAGCTGATCCGAAGTCGTGAAGCCCATGAAGTGGCCATAAATAAGCTTCGTCAAGAAATGACTGCCGCCGCCGAGCTCAAATTCCAAGAAGGCGTTGATGTCGGCAAAAAGGTGGTGGCTGAATCTGACAACGTACCAAGTGCCGACGTCGTAACTGAATGAGACTTAGAGCTGAATGCCGCACTGACACTGCGCTGGGTAATCGACCGAGTAGAGAGTGGCGTCTACACTTTAGACGAGCTGTGGATCTTCCTTCTCCATAAAGTGGAGAAACACGGATTGAATCCCGAGATGAAGGGTGCTCATATTCCGGCCGATCAAGATGAAAGAGACTTCGCTGACCGACTCCTAAAGCAAAAAGAAAGTCGGATGCTGGAGCTGGACAAGGTCCCCTTGTCGGAGGAGCGCAAGGCAAGGATCCGCCGATCATTCATCGATATGGTCCTCGAAGTGGAGAAAGCCAAGAAGCCTGAAATGGCCAATATATGTGTGGAGACAATTGCTGAGGCCTTTGTTTCAGAGACTTTCGAGGGCCTGTCTGATGAGGAACTTTTGGGCGCAATTATTGGTTATGCCGAGCGCAAAGTGGCGGAGGATGACGCTAAAGCCAAAGGTTGGGTGGTTGACCCAATTCCTTCTGACGATGATCGTGTTTTGCATGAAGATGGCGACGTCGTCATAATCAAGGAGAGCGATGTCGTCCGAGCACTGGAAGAGAAGGAGGAGGATGTCGTTCAGCGCCTGAGCCAAAGATTGATTGAACACTTGGATGCTGCTGAGAAGGACAAGGCTGAGGCTGAGGATTCCCGACTTCCCAATGCAGGAGGAGCATCATCGTCAGGGACCAAGGAAATTTAATGTTTTCAATTTGTTTTGCTGTTTGTTTATCTTTTTCTGGGAATGTATTGACAATATTTTGATTTTAAAATGCAATATTAATGTTTGATGAATGAAATATTTTTATGAATGTTTTATCGTGACTCATTATTATAATAAGTCAGAGTATGTCGGAAAAAATGAATAAGTGTTCGTCAGATTAAAGTTTCCGACACAATATTGATGATAATTTACACGGATCACTGACGTCGGTATAACTTTATAGTATTTCCGACATCAACAACCTTGCTCTCTTGAAAAACATTTATTGTGTAAGTCTTCGAATATCTCAAAGGACTTAAGAATTTTTATTGTTAATTGATCAAATCAACGTCAGGATTTGATATCAAATTTTTGATTAAATTTTCGGTTGTCGGCATAATTTATAGCTTATCCGACATCCGCAAACCTTTTATTCGAACAAGTCATAAGAGACTTGCTTTTTACTGTAAACACTTATTGCGAGCTCATCAAATCAACGTCGGGATTTGACATTATAGAGCGTAAGCCTCCCCAAACCATCTTCAGGGCTTGGAAGTATCCGGCTTTGCTGCGTCTGGCTAGTTCATACCATCTTCAGGGTATGAAACACGTTTAGCCTTGGCAACGAGGACCGATTTATTGTGGTCCGAGTGATCGAACAAATTACAGGGGTTCGTCACACAAACTTTATTGATAGCAAAACATGGTTTTTGTACAAAGGTAGGGTAAAAGCTTTTTTACATGGCAGAGACAGGACCTTGGCCATAAGGTTTACTGGTAGTACTTCTTCAGATATGTCATGTGCCAGGGATATTGAAGGGGAACACCGTCTAACGTCTCAAGTCGGTAAGTGCCATTAGAGATCAGATGATTTACTTTAAAAGGTCCTTCCTACTTTGGTTGTAACGGGACGACATTAGCGCCAGTAACTCTTTTCAGAACAAGGTCTCCTTTGATAAATGAGCGTGGCTTGAGCTTTGAGTTTATGTATTTTTCACTTCGTCGTTTATAAGCGACATTGCGAACTTCGGCGTCGGCCCGTAATTCATCGACCAAATCGAGACTGGCTTTCAAGTTTGCTGGGTTGGTTTCTTCGGAGAAGTGAGTGATCCGATATGTCGGAAAGGCAAGTTCAACCGGTATCACGGCTTCGGCTCCGTAGGCTAACGAAAACGGAGTTTCTCCAGTGGAATTTTTCGTCGTCGTCCGATAAGACCAGAGGACATAAGGCAATTCATCGGGCCACGATCCTTTTGCAGTTTCAAGTCGAGTTTTCAGGCCATTTTTGATAATCTTGTTTACGGCTTCTATCTGTCCATTAGCTTGTGGGTGATAAGGTGACGAAAAGAAATGCTTGATGCCGTAATCTTCACAAAAACTTTCAAATCGCTTGCCTTCAAACTGACGACCGTTGTCGGTTATAATGGAGTTGGGAATTCCAAACCGACAAACGATTCATACAAAATCTACCATTTTTTGCTCTGTGATAGTTACAAGGGGCTCAGCTTCAACCCACTTTGTGAAATAATCGGCAGCTAGAACTGCAAACCGAACTCCCCCTTTTGCTGTCGGAAGTGGGCCGATCAAATCAATACCCCATTTTGCAAACGGCCATGGACTATATATTGACATGAGGAGTTCAGGATGTTGGTTAACATTGGGAGCGAATATTTGACACTTATGGCATCGTCGCACCCAATCTGTAGCATCTCTTCTAATGGTAGGCCAGTAGTAGCCTTGTCGGAGAATTTTGTGAGACAAAGTTTGAGCTCCTTGGTGAGTGCCGCAGACTCCTTCGTGTACTTCTTGCAAGATTCGTTGAGCTTCAACCTCTGATAAGCATTTGAGCAATGGGGTAGAATACCCACGTTTATATAACGTCCCTTGGTCAATGGTGTAATGAGCAGCACGAACACGAAGGGCGCGAGCTTCTTTCGGGTCTTCAGGTAAGGCCCCGGTTTGAAGATAATCAATGATCGGGTCCATCCATGTAGAATTTGAAGTCACTGGGGCGGCGTCAACCATGACGACGTCGGTAGAGACTGTTGATGAGGTCGCCTGTTGGGTAATTTGCACAAATTCAACATTATTCAAGTCGGTTGATGAGGCCAATCGTGAAAGAGCATCTGCCTGAATATTGGATGACCGAGGTATATGCTCCAACGTCATTTTAAACCGTGCTAGCTTCTTTTTAACGAGATCAAAATAAGGCAACAGCCGTAGTTCCTTGACTTCATAAGTACCATTGATATGGCTGACCAATAGCTGAGAGTCGGAAAATATCCGGAGAGAGGAAACATTCATGGATTCGGCAAAGTGTAAACCTGATAGGAGGGCCTCGTACTCGGCTTCATTATTAGTGGCCGTGAAGGTAAATGCCACAGAGTAACAAAACACTTGCTGATCGGGATTAACCAATACGATCCCTCCCCCAGCTCGTATGGCGGTGGACGAACCGTCAATGTAGAGAGTCCATGTCGGATCTTCAATGGATGAGTCAACAGTGGGAGTAAATTCAGCAATGAAATCGGACAGTACTTGGGCTTTGATAGCGGTTCGCGGCCGATACTGGATATCAAACTGTCCCAACTCTATCGCCCATTTAATCATTCTCCCCGACGTGTCAGGTCGGTGAAGGACTTGTCGGAGAGGGTATGTCGTGAACACAACAATTGAATGCTCCAAAAAATATGGGCGCAACTTCCGTGCAGCAATGATCAAAGCATAGGCCAACTTCTCCATGTGTGGATATCGCAATTCAGCGTCATGTAAAGCCTTGCTAACATAATACACCGGAAACTGTCGAAGTCCATCTTGCCGTATGAGAACAGCACTAACAGCAACGTTACTTACACCAAGATACAAATAGAGAGATTCATCAGGAAGTGGCTTTTGTAACGTCGGTAACTGTAAGAGAACTTGCTTAATGTTGTCAAATGCATTCTGGCACTCCGTGGTCCATTCGAACGGTTTCTTCTTTTTGATAGCGTCAAAGAACGGTTTGCAATGATCTGTTGACTTTGAAATGAACCGATTGAGGGCTGCCAGTCGACCAGTTAAAGCTTGGACACCTTTGAGAGATGTCGGAGGGGCTAGGTCAAGTATGGCTTGAATCTTGGCGGGATTGGCTTCAATCCCTCTTTGGCTCACCATGTATCCTAGAAACTTCCTTGATCCAACTCCGAAAGTACACTTCTTGGGGTTAAGCACCATGGAATATTCTCGGAGTATATCGAAGACTTCGGAGAGATGAGCGATATGGTCAGGGGCCTGTTCCGACTTCACTAACATGTCGTCTACATAAACTTCCATGGTATGGCCAATTAAGCGAGCAAACATTTTATTGACCAATCTTTGATATGTGGCCCCTGCATTCTTCAACCCGAAAGTCATCATAACATAGCAATAAAGGCCTCGAGCTGAATAGAACGAGGTATGCTCAGCGTCATCAGGGTGCATGGGAATCTGATTATAGCCTGAATAGGCATCCAGAAAACTCATAAATTGGTGTCCCGACGTAGTGTCTACCATGTAATCGATGTGTGGAATGGGGTAGCTATCTTTCGGGCACGCTTGATTTAAGTCTGAGAAATCTATACAGAGACGCCAAAGACCGGTGGCTTTCTTAACCAAAACAGGGTTCGATATCCACGTCGGGTACTTGGCTTCCTTGACAAACTTATTATCTATGAGCTTATTTACTTCTTCTTCAAGGGCCTTCTGGCGATCTGGGCCAAATTTCCGACGTTTCTGAATAACCGGTTTGACAGTCTTGTCAAAATTGAGACGATGACATGCCTTCTGTGGGTCGATCCCTTTCATGTCTTCATGCTTCCAAGCTAATACGTCAGTGTTTGACTGGAGGAATTGAATCAAATTTGACCAAATGGGTTCTTGCAGATTGGCTCCAATACGCAGCGATTTCTGCTGATCTGACCCGTCCACGTAAATGATCTCAATATCTTCAACAGGTTCTGCTCGGACATGGTGATTTCCATCTTTGAACTGCATCCTTGGGTCTATATCCTCATGCATTTCTATGTCTTTTTCATGAGAAGATTGTCCTTGATCGAGGATTTCAGTTGATGTTTCAGGCAAGACCGACGTCATAGGGACGTCGGTATCGACAGGCGGCAAGTTGATCTCTGCTTGAGGCATGTCGGTATCCGGGGTGAACTGATCAATTTCTTCAACACGAGGAATTGGATCACTCGGCTCAACAAAGCTATTAACATCTTGTTCTTCAATCATATGAAAGTTAGGCGAGGTTGAAAGCAGCATCAGACTTCGGGCTTCTCGTTGATCCCCGTAATGAGTGCCTTCTCCTTCAATAGTGGGGAACTTCAAGGCATAATGAAAAATTGACACAGCAGCACGGAGTTTGTAAAGTGCAGTTCGTCCTATTACAGCATTATATTCGTTTTGGACATCCAAGACTTTGAAAGTTTCCATAATGATCTTGGACTTCGGTCCAAAACCTCCAAATCGGATGGGGAGCAATATTTCACCAACGGGGCAAGAAATGCTTCCATTGAAACCTTGAATCTGATCGTTACACGGTCTAATATCTGCTGGGTCCAAACCCAATTTCTTGAAAGTTCGAAGCATTAAGATACTTGAATGCGCTCCTGTGTCGACCAAGATCCGATGAACAGGAATTCCCCCAATCGGTGCGGTTATAATAAGAGCATCAGAATGAGGATGAGCGAACAAGTTAGCGTCTTCAATACTGAACGTAATAGGGCAATTCCGTTTGTTGATGGTATCTCGGAGATCAACATTCATGACTCGTTTCTCGGCATTCTGAGCCTCCCGAGCATAAGCTTTGGCTTTCCGTCGAGACGTATCTAACTGTTTGTTATTGGAATTGACTCGAGGTATGCAATGTGAAAAATCTGTGGGATCACGTGTCTTAGGTTTCCTGTAGTTGTCAGTCGAAGTTCCGACATGAGTGGAAAACGTAAAAACTTCCTTATCGTTTGCACGAGCTCTCTTCTGGTTAGCAGGTCGATTGTCTTCATCTTCGTCGTCTGAAAGATCTAAGGGCCTTCCTTTCCGGCGGTTATCAAAATTTCGGAACTTTTGAAGCTGGGGTTGTCCGATTAAACGTAAGAGTGCCGACAAAAGACCAAGACACTCGTCGGTATTATGCCCTGGAGACTTGTGGTATGCGCAGTACCTAGTTTTATCCAACTTGTCTTCAGGAGTTCTCACAGGCCTCGGGTCTGGGATGATTCCCTTTCCCTTCAGTTCCTCATATATAGTGGCCGCTCCAGCAGAATAAACGGCATGATAACCTGTCCTGACATTGTCCGAATATTGATCACGAGCAGCTCGGGACTCTGGAGTATTTTCATATCCTTTAGAGGAGTTCCGAAATTGTGCTTTCCCAAAGCCCTTCTTGGTTTTCTTTTTAGCATCTGGTTCGGCCTTGCTTTCTTTTACCGAGAAGTCGAAACTAGGGATCGACATGGATTCTTCAGCAATAATGAATTGTTGAGCTCGTACAAGAAACTCTTGAAATGTAGCAGGCTTATTTTGACATAAGGTCCAACGAAACATTGAATTGGGCTTCAGTCCAGCAATAGCAGTTACTAACAAAGTTTCAGGATGACAGGGTTCCATGTTCTGAATTCGGTCGTTAAACCGAGCCACGTAGTCTTTAACAGTCTCGTCGTCCTTTTGCACAATGTTGGTAATCGATTCTTTCGGAATAAGACAGATTTGGGCACCAATAAAGTGTGACCGGAAAGCTGCACGTAACTGCTGCCATTTCCAAATTGAATGAGGTGGGAGAGTATAATACCATTTTTGGGCTCGTGGCCCCAGTGTAAGCGAAAACATCCGACACCTCAAAGCATCTGAAGCCCCATGCAAATCCATCCAAGACGTGTAATGGCCTAAGTGTGCATCTGGATCCGACGTCCCATCATACATGCCGATTTGCGGGATTTTTACCTTCACAGGGAGTGGCTCCGCAGTGAGTTCGGGGGCTAAAGGAGAATCCGCCTCGACAACAACATTTCCCGACGTTGTGACATATCGGGGTGAATCTTCTTGCGACTTCTGCCGCGTTTCAAGTTCAGCCAAACGTTTACGGAGAGTTTCAATTTCCTCCGCACTATGCCTTGAAAGACGATTGCGTTCAATTTGGCGTCGAAAATCTTCGCGAGCGTGAGGTGCTGACGAGACGGGTCTAGGACGTGGGGAAATTCTCTGGTGATGAGCGGAATGACTCTCAGCAGTCATCTCTTGCACAGGGGGTTGATCTGGGACTTGATTGTTTGTTACAGGATTAACAATTACATGAGACTGCTCTTCTTGACGTGGAGAAGTGTGATGAGGCTGCGACGTGGCATGTGACGTCGCCACATGTGTTTCATGGTCATGACGAGTATGAGTTGGATGTTCTGTTGGGTTAGTAGTCAACGGCATCGACAACGGGATCGTACTCGAGTTTCTAGGCATGGCCCGAGCTATCAGTGAAGACAAACCTTGAATAAACTCCGAATTTTGAAGAAAGTTCGTGACATTCGTGACCGGAGGAGGCGGTGTTGTACGCCGTGGAGAGTGGTTAGTCGATTGGCTCTGGCCAGGGTGAGGTACATAATCTCGACCAGACTGTGACATCGTAATTTCCGAGTGCAAAAATGGCTTACAGGCGAAGATTAACGTCAAAACACAAGCAAGGCCCCCCTTCCTCTAGCGCCAAACTGTTGTCAAACGAGAATTAACAACGGTCTGATTGTAGGAAATTTAGAGTACAATCAAATATTCAACTATAAGAACTGGTATATTGTTAAAGGAGATGGAATGTGTGTAGTAAAGTCTTATTATTATTGTCTATTTTCTGGAGATTTATTTTTCTCCTTTTATATTTAGGTACAACATTTATCCGTATAGTCATCATTACATTTTGAAAGGTCAAAGGCGGCCCTTAGCTGCTCTTCTTGATAACTCGCCACTTGGACAAACGTAATGATGACCTATGCTGAGTTGTCGCCGCCTTACCATGCTGAGGTGGCATGTTATAGATATCGGTTCATCCAGTTATAACC
>CACSLK010030614.1:2706796-2720235 GCA_902706635.1 Striga hermonthica | reverse complement strand
GCTAAAAAATAACATAAAAATAATAATCTACTTAAGAAATGCGAACGAAACAATGAAAAAGAAGCTAGGGAATCGGAGATAATTAATTCAAGTTCTAGCAAAATCGGGCAATCAATTATTCGGTTCAAGATTGACACTCTCACTTAGACATCTAGCGGTCCGCTCCCAATAACTCTTCGTAACAAGGGATTGAACATAGACATACAAGCTCGAGCATACAACACATGTCAACTATCCCAATCCCAATAACTTTTCGTAACAAGGGACGGGTCATCGACACGTGCATATTTCAATCTAAAACACATAAATTATTCAATTACGAAATCATCTATCTCATGTGAGCCTATTTCTATGACTTCTCCCCTTTCGGTTCTGAAAGTCGCTAAGTCAACTAGAAGGTGTTTAATCAACTAATCATATAGAATTGACAAACCCTAGCTCGACAAATTAACATCCAACTGTCACCAATAGCAAGATCGAAATGTCACTTTTCGATTATATCAATCTATCAAACACAAATTTATCAATTCCTAATCAATTCAACTCACACAAGCATGAACAAATTGAAGCCCGACAAATGCACGTTAAACAAGAACAATCGTCCCCTATCCCTAGCAATTAGAATTAGCTACGTAAAATCAATCCAACACACATAATCAATTCTCCTAATTCAACCATTATTCATGAATTTAAACATAAGAGAAAGAAAAATTATGATTAATCTCAAGTCCAAGTGTTGAATATCAATTACAAGCTTAATCCCAAAAGCAAGAACAATTCCTAGATAAAAAATGGAAAATAAGGATTAATTGAAGAAAAAGAACGAGGAAGAAGAAGAAGGAAGGGAAGAGAAGGAGATTTCGTGTTTTCTCGGGACCTAGGGCTTCACCCGGTCGAGAGATCGTGAGAAGAATCGAAGCCCGGTACACGTATTTATAGTCCTGCATAGTCAAAAGCGTGAAACAAATATGCACGGAGAAAATGGCAACACGTCGTGAGGACCCTTGGTGGCGCGGCGCGCGTTTTCTTGTCTTCTGTCCATGTCGTGGCGTGGAGTTTTTTGGTGCGGCGTGAGGATTCTTCAACGTCGTGATGCATGAACGAGAACACAGCAGGAGAAGGTGGTGACTCGGTGCAGAGATGACCGATGGTGAACGGCTCTGGCGAGGCTAGCTTGCAGCGGTGGTGGAGGAAGTGTAGAATATGGGTAACAGCATGGCGAGATGACCTTGTAACGCTTCATGTCTCGGGCTCGGTTATGCACGTTTAAAAATAGAATCTAGTTCTATTTTCTCCGGCTTGTTCCCAACGAACCTGTCTACCTAGTTATCCTTGCACGGTCAATGTTTTCTCAATATTCGGTCCTCTCGAGGCTTTCGACCTGCGCACCAAAAACGAAAGAAAATCAAAAAAATATACGGAAAATACAAAGAAAACCGACATAGATCAAAACATACAATAAACTATAAAAACGAATAAAAACTAACGGAAAGTCCTAAAACGGGAGAAAAAGAAAGATAAGATAAGCACGGAAAATGCAACAAAAATGGGACAAACAGTGTGACCTCACACGGGTCATGTGCCTCTGTCGTGTGACCAGTCGTGTGAGTCTGGGAGTTGGCCTAAAGTTTGAGGAAAGTCACACGACTCGTGTGGCATGTGACACGGGTTGTGTGACGCGCAGAGTGACCAGCGGAAAATAGGATTCCTACGCGATTTTGTCCCTTTTTCGACCCCAATTTGCCCTACAGTATATAAGGAACATGGAGAACGCGGTTTTGGGACTTTGGACACCATTGGAGGCCTATAGAAAGCACGAAACACACGAGGGATTCAAAGAAGTCAAGATTGAAGATTCGGGAACTAACGGCGACAATAGTTCTTCTTTCTTTTCTCTTTTTCTTCTTCATTGAACTCATGGATTTGTTTATTTTGAGTTTTGAGAATATGTTTAGTAGCTAAACCTCTTTGAGATTCTAGGATTTGCGAGTACTCGGATTATTTTATGAAGTGATTTTGTTTATTCATTCTAGTCTATCTTTTGTTTATCAATTTCTCGTGATTATATGAATTGTGTGAATATAGGGCCCGTATTTATGCATATTTGTGATTGACTTGAGACCGAAAGGAGATAGTTGATTGCTATAATTGGAAAATTCATAACGTAAGAGACTAAACAGACCGAGAGATTGATAGAATCTTGCGATGGAACTAGAATCTTAGGAGCTTATGGGAGTTAGTTGTTTATCTTGAGACCGAGAGGAGATAGATAACAATTAATATCTACGATTTAACTTGTTCGAGAGAAAGGTGTAAATTACTTTAGCGATTATCCCTACGATTGGTAGAATTAAATAAGGTTTGAATGAATAATAAAACTTTGCTAGAATAATCCCGAGGAAAGCATAGCCTAGAATCTATTTTTTCATTCTTGATTTATCTTAGTACAAGCCTTCTTTAGTGTTAGAATTTATTTTGCAAGCATTCATTAGTTTAGATCAAAATCACCATTCAAGTTCGAGTTAGTCTAAATAATATTTAATTGTCTATATTTTGGTACTTAATTATTTTCACAACAATCTCTGTGGAATACAACCTTGCTCGCCGCTTTCTACAGGTACACCGTACACTTGCGGGTAGTGAAAATGTTTTGCGAACATTTGCATGTTCTTTGTCTTCATGCAAAGGGGACAAAATATTATTAGAGGATAATTTATTACACTCCGTCAATTCGAGCCAAGGTGAAGAACTCACAGTAAGTCTTTTCTTAAGCTTGGTAAATAATTGCAAGCTCAAAGCTTTAGTTAATATATCTGCAACTTGTTCAAAGGTAGGGACATGCTGAACGTTGATCTTCCCTTGAGATATCTTCTCTCTAATGAAATGGATATCAAGCTCCACATGCTTTGTCCTAGCATGCATCACAGGATTATTTGCCAATGAGATAGTACTTTGGTTATCAACCCAAACAACAGGAACACCCTTGACTTGCACTCCTAACTCATTCAAAAGAGATTGTAACCAAACCAACTCTGTAGTGCAATGGGCTAAGCTCCTGTACTCAGCTTCTGTGCTGGATCTTGAGATGCAAGCTTGCTTTTTGGATGCCCAAGACACAATATTATCCCCTAAGTATACACAGAAACCTGTCACTGACCTTCTGTCATCAATATCACTTTTCCAATCAGCATCTGAAAAGGCCATTAATGACAGATCATTTGTCTTCTTTATGTGAATTCCATGATTGATACTTCTAGAAAGATATTTCAGAATTCTCCCAACTGCCTTTAGATGAGTATGTAGGGGATTGGACATGAATTGAGATACTCTATTCACACTGTAAGCAAGTTCGGGTCTTGTTATAGTTTCATATTGAAGACCTCCCACAAGACTTCTGTAAAAAGTGACATCTTCCAAGGGGTCACCATCAGTTTTTGATAGTTTAACACCTGTGATCATAGGAGTAGGTGAACCTTTGGTGTTTTTCATTCCTGCTCTCCAAGAGCTGTTTTATATAACTTCCTTGACTAAGAAATAATCCATTCTCAGACTGAGTCACTTGGATGCCAAGAAAATGATGAAGATCTCCCAAGTCCTTTATAGAAAAGGATTTCTGAAGTTGAGAAATCACAGATGAAATAAGAGCTTCATTATCTCCTGTGATCAAGATGTCATCAACATAAATGAGTAAATAGACAACACTATGGCTCTTCTTCATGAAGAAAAGGGAATTCTCAGCCTGAGATGTAATAAAGCCAAGATCCATCAAAACATGCTGCACTTTCTTAAACCATGCCCTTGATGCCTGTTTCAATCCATAGAGAGCCTTTGTTAACTTGCAAACCAATTCCTCCTTACCTTTAACTTCAAAACCCACTGGTTGCCTCATATATATTTCTTCTTCCAACTCTCCATGAAGAAAGGCATTATTAACATCCAATTGTCTTACTTTCCAGGAATTATGAACTGCTAATGACAAGATCACCCTGATTGTAGTGGCCTTGACAACAGGGCTAAAGGTTTCTTTGTAATCCAAGCCTGCAAACTGAGAAAAACCCTGTGCAACTAATCTGGCTTTATGTCTAGAGACTGATCCATCAGAATTCCTTTTTAGTTTGTACACCCATTTGCACCCTACAAGATTCTTTCCTTGAGGAAGTTTGGCAAGTGTCCAAGTTTTGTTGGATAGCAAGGCTTTATACTCTTTTGCCTAGCTTGTCTCTAAGGCTTATGCTTGATTGCTTGATGAAAATGCTCAGGTTCCAACTCATCTTGGGAAGCTATCATATATACCTTTGGTTTATGAATTCCAGCTTTCCTTCTGGTCACCATAGGGTGAACATTTTAGTTCTGAGTATCAACTTGATCTGCATTCACCTGATCAATCTCATTTAGAGACTCCTGCAAGGAAGAATTATTAACAGAAGCATGAGAAGCATTTTGCATAAAAGGTAGCTCAACCACCAAAGGAACAGTACTATGAGTAGAAAGAGATGGATTAGGGGTGCATTGGTGTGGACTTTGGTGTGCAGGAGGTGAAGAATTTTCTGGTTCTTGGTTGGTAGAAGTATGGTTATTAGAAATGGTGTCTTGTTGGATCAAAGATGGAGCAACAAAGGTAGATAACCTGGTGGAGTCAACAACACCATAATCTGGTTGAACTTCATCTTTCTGAGCAAAGGGAAAAATGTTCTCATTAAACTGAATATCTCTGGTTATGACCACCTTTCCCTTAGGTAATAGAACTTTATATCCCTTGTGAGCATTGTTATACCCAAGAAAGACCCCTGGTGAAGATCTATATTCCAACTTGTGCTTGTTATAAGGTCTTAGGCAAGGATAACAAAGGCAGCCAAAAACTTTAAAAATCTTATAGTTGGGTCTGTGATTAAACAGCTTCTCAAGGGGAGTGATGTGGTTAAGAATCTTTGTAGGAACACGATTTATGGTATAAACAGCACTGGTAAAGGCATCATCCCAAAAACTAAGGGGCATAGAAGAGTGAGCCAACATGGAAAGACCAACCTCAATTATATGTCTATGCTTCTTCTCTGCCAATCCATCCTGTTGAGGGGTATAAGGGCATGATACTCTATGGTGAATGCCATTTTGTTCAAAAAATTTAGACAAGCTTCTATATTCACACCCCCCCCCCAATCACTTTGGACAGTTTTGATTTTAAGTTGTAACTGGTTTTCAACCAAGGCTTTAAAATGGACAAAAGCTTGATAGGTGTCTGATTTTTGCTTCAAGAGATATATCCAAGTAAATCTTGTATGATGATCAATTAGACTTAGATAATATCTGAAACCATTTCTAGATTTTATGGGTGCAGGACCCCACAAGTCTGTGTGCACAAGTTCCAAGGGTTTTGAAGTGAGAGAAGTAGAAGGCATATAAGGAAGTCTGTGACTTTTACTCAGCATACAAGCATTGCATAATCCAACATTTTCATTAGAAACAAAAAGGACATTACAATGTTCAAGAGCTTTCTTAACAACAACATAATTAACATGTCCTAGCCTTTGATGCCATAACTCTAGCTCACAAGCTTTATTAACACTGAAGCTGACTGCAGCTGGTTCTTTGACTGAAACTGAAACATCATGGGAAATGGGTATTTGAAGCTTGAAACTTCTGAGATTGAATTGGTAAAGACCATCTTTAACTATCCCTTTGAGTAGAACTTCCTGAGACACTTGATCCTTAACAAAACAAGAATCGGAATGAAACTCAAAATTCACTTTGTTGTGCAGGGCAAACTGAGATACACTTAGAAGATTTTTGGTAATATTTGGAACATGAAGGAGGTTATTTAGAACAAACACTCTAGACTGCAATGGTGATTTTAGAAATGAGCTACCATTATGCAAAATGTTTATACTTGCTCCATTACCTAGCTAAAGTTTGTGTGGTCCTGTGTAGTCACTTGAGATGCTGAGATTCACAAGGTCATTGGTAATGTGGTTGCTTGCACCAGAATCTGGAAACCAAAAGGAGTTTTCTTGACCAACTTCCGAGGTAGCATAACGTCCCATGTGAGCAACATTCAAATTTGGTGGTCTATTTCCTTGAGCAGCTTGGGTGTTTTGTGGTGCATAGCTAGAATCAAACCTGTAACAACATTTGTTTGCAGCATGACCTGGTTTTTGAGAAATGTGACAGCTGACTGATTGACCACCTCGGCCACCTTTGCCTCTGAAATTTTCCCTTGAACCTCTTCCTCTAAAATTGTTGAAGCCTCCTCTATTTCTGTTGTCTGTTTGATTTGAGGTGTTGGAGTAAAATTTTCTCTGATTCTGAGTTTCCTGAAACACCACATTCAAGGAGGGATGAGATCCATCAAGGCTAACATTGCTGGGATTGTAGGATTCAAGTCTAGATTCATAGCTCAGCAAAAGAGCTTGCAGATCAATCATGGAAAAGCTTTCAGGTCTTGAAGTGACAGTAACAACAACAGAGTCATACTCTAATCTTAAACCTCCAAGAATGTGCATGATTTTGTTGCTTTCAGAGATTTGCTCATTTACTGAGGCCAACATATCAAACATAGACTTTATCTTCCTCAGATACTCAGTCATGGAAAGGCTTCCCTTTTTGAGATTCCGCAGTTGCATCTTGTATTGCATGATCTTAGCCTTTGATTGACTGGCAAAGTTTCTTTCAAGAGCATCCCATATTTCCTTCGAGCTGCTTAAGCCCACCATAAGAACAAGAATCCCTTCTGAAAGAGAACACAACATCCATGAGGATAAAAGAGAGTCCTGCCTTTCCCACTGAGTGAAGTCTGGATTCATGGTGGTTTCTCCTTCCAAGAACTTCGGTGGAGGTACACTGTGAGAGGTGATGAAAGGCTCTAAGCCATAGCCTTTGATGGTGGTAAGTATTTGTTGCCTCCATATGAGATAATTGTTGTGATCTAGCTTAGTTGAAATGAGCTGACTTTGAGGGAATACCAGATTTGGAGATGGGGAGCTTGGTGCAAATCCTGAAATGAAAGATTGGTGTGATTCGGCCATGAGGAGACAAAATCAAAGAGGAATAGCAAAAAGAAAGGAGAAGAAGAGAGGGGATATCAGAGACATGGCCTTAACCATGCTCTGATACCATGTGAGAAAATGAACAAAGAAGAGATCTCATATTTTCATGGAAGAATATCATTTCATGATAAAGTATTCTTGAATCTTTCTGATCTAATTTTTGTTGTGTGTAGAATCGAGCATACACTCATATATATATATATATATATCATCACCAAGTAGCCCTACATTCTACCTAAAGATCTAGATCATTCTACTCTCCATAGGAAGTGGCTAATCCCAGCCGTCCACGTGTCTGCATGGATGAAGGGTCGTACAAAGGAGCCGTTTTGCTGCTGCAGCTGGCATTGGTACTCTGTGCATTGCTTTTCTCACGAGCTGTTGCATGTTCTTTGTTTTCATGCAAAGGGGACAAAATATTATTGGAGGATAATTTATTAAATAGTAACTAAAAAATAATTAGGATCGCAGCCTAAAAATTTTAATAAACATAGTAATTCTTTTGAAAAATTTTAGAAATCCCGCCCAAACATATTTTGAAAATCTTTGGTCAAAATTTTAAATTCAATTTTTTAAGGAATGGATTGACCGCAATTTCTTCTTTTCCTTTTTTTGCATATATTCCATCTTTATCTTAAGTCCCATATAATCTCTTCATTGTAATTGAACATGATTCCATTCTTATTTCCTGTCGCTCAAAACAGTAGCTGCTACCAAGACGAAGAAGAAGCCGCAAACCCTTCCCCTCCTAGAATTCGTCAAACCGGAAGCAACCCATTAAATAAATAATATTATTGTACAATAAGTATTTATTATATGACAATAAATTTTAGAATATTATGATGAACAAAAATAAATAAAATTATTATTATTATTATTATTTGAAATCAAAAATTGCATAATTGTCTAAAATATTGTTTTTATTATTATAAATGGGTCAGCGAGCTAATATATTGTCAAAATAAAACTTTATGAAATGTTTTAAAGTACAAAATCACATGTGCATCGTACGGGATGTTTACTAGTTATTGTTAGAACCAACAACTCAAGAACAATTCTCCATCAAGCCCAATTACAAGCTCAAATGCGTTCCATTCTAAAACCAATTGATAATAGAAGGAGTAGCCCACTAAACTTATATATTTGACTTGTAAGTTAGAACATTTAATTTTTTCCGATGTGTGATTGAGTGTGCACACTCTATAAACCTCCCTTCAAATACAAGACCACATATTTGGGCCTCCCCTTGAATGAATTTATACGATCCGACCATCTTGTATCGCAGTCATCACCCACGGAACACGCCGCCTTACCACTCTTTCGTCAGGAAGACTTTCGATACAAGACACACGGATCCACGGGCTCTACGGAGAACATGCCACGTCATCCACAGTGCAACTGAGCTACCAACCGTGGCTCTGATACCAATTGCTAGGACCAACAACTAAAATTCAATTCTCCATCAAGCCCAATATACAAGTTCAAATGGGGTTCCATACTAAAATCAATTGGCAATAGAAGAGTAACCCACCAAGCTTAATATTGGACTTAGAACCTTTAATTTTCTGATGTGGGATTGAGTTTGCACACCCCCTACAATTATTTGATAAAGCATTAGAAATGATTTAGATTAAAGTTCCATAAAATAATTATTTTAATTATAAAAAATATATATAAACTAAGTATGGAAATAAATTAAATATAAAAAATATTCTAAAATTTGTATATGAGCTTAAATAAAGACTATAAAGAGATTGACATTATAATGATACTAAAAAAAAAGTCTTAATGATCAATATAAGAAAAATAATTATTATTATATTTTACTGAGTTTAAAAATATTACACCCATACACATTATATTTCAAGTTATTAAATATTACGAAGATATTAAAAAATATAATAATGAGGAAAGAAAACTATATATACATATAATTATATTATAATCAAACTTGAAAAATTTTAAATTAGTTGAAAATTAAATTATTAAGTTGTAGATAATATATGTGTCGTGTGAGTGTGTGATATTAAAAAATATACCATTATAATATTTATCAAGTGTAAAATACAGGTATTATTTTAAATAATTATCTTTGTTAAGTTTTTAATTATTAGTTGAATATTCTTTATCATTCTATTATAAGAATACAAATTTTCTCTACTTATTTCTTTGAATACAATAATTTTATTTTAATGCACTCGTGTTGTTCACGGGTGTTATATTAACTATAGAATAAGTTAAATGTTCTATTTAATTTTTGAAAAAAAAAAATGAATATATCTAAAATAAAATAGTTTTTCTCAAGAAAAATATTTTCTAGCATTGAAATAATATTACAAATTATTTTACTTTCTTATTATTTATTTAAAGTTTCTATTTCACAATAATTTTTTTTTTTTCATTATTTATTTGATAAATAATGTTATTTATTTAACACTCGTGTAGTTCACAAGGTGTTAAAGACTAGTGTATTATTATTAGTTATATCAAAAACGAAAGTTCAATTTGTAGGATTCTCTTTATGTTAGTTCACGTAAAGGTATGCAGGTATGCAGCTAAGCTGCCAGATCTTGTAGGACCTTAGAATCGTATATATAATAGTCAGAGAATAAATATATTTACTCTTAATTTCTAACGTTTACAATGTGTTAGGAAAAAAAAGGCACGTATAAAATATGGTCGAATACTAATTTATTACGAAGGGTCTGATTACATGTGGGCCGCGGGCACCCGGGTAGCCTCCGATAGAACGTATACGAGTTCCGGATCAAGTTCAAGCTTTTATTCTTTTTACAAAGATTACCAAAAAAATATGCAAAGAACTAATTGGAGATGTTAAAAGGTATTTCTAAGATTTATATTTGACAAAAATTCTAGTATACAAAAGACCGACGACTGGTTGGGATTCAGTATGATTCGAGCTCCTCATCGGTTGAATGTTCTTGAAACCTGCAAAAACTCTTACATCAGAGAAGTTTTTCGGTAAAGAGTCTTCGATGCCTAATTTAGCACTTGTAGAAGACAAAGTGCAGTATGGATGTAGAGAATATAGAGAATGCAATATGATAATACATATCTCATTCTCTTATACAGGAGATAATACCTTGTTGCCCAAGACTGCATGAACTGCCCGTTCGTATTGTCTGATCTACCAAAACTGCCCAATTCTATTAGGCTCAATGCCCTATCCACGTGGGGTCCTTATTATATTGATATTCCTTCTTATCTATTAGTCTTTTTCAATCGAGCGTCTAATGGTGGGATTCCCTCAAATCCTTGTTTGTTGTGTTTTTGTGCTTATTTTCGTGTGTTTTATGTGCTTTAGTTTAGTATTTTTGGGTTCGTTTTAGTGTCGACCTGTCTATTTTATCGTGTTTCGTGCATTTTTATTCTCGTATTATTTTTTGTGGTTCGGCGTATTTTTCTTATCTTTTTTGTGTTGTTTAGGTCCACAATGTTCGAGTTCGGGAAGAGGAGCCATTTCCAAGATATTTTCGAGCCGTCCGAACGATGTCCGAGCCACGCGAACCGTTCTCGAGCACATATATTAATTGTGTGGCAATATTGATTTGAGCATTTCAAGACGAGAAGAACGAGATTTGAGAAGCGTGGGTTGAAGTTTCAAGTCAATCGGATATGTGTGCGAGAAGTTAGGGCGAATCGAGCATCAACGGGTCATGACTGAGCCCTCGCCCGAGCACCGCGTGCCCGCGCCCTGCTCCGCGAGCTCGAGAGTGTGCCACCTTGCTGCCCCGCGTGCCCGCGCCCTGCTCCGTGAGCTCGAGAGTGTGCCACCTTGCTGCCCTGCGCGCCTGGCCCTGCTCCGCGAGCTCGAGAGTATGTCCTGCTGTGACCGCGTGCCCGCGAAGCCCCCGGCGACCTCGAGAGTGCCCTTGCCCCCATGCACCTGTGCCAACCTTTCCCCGCGCGCCCGCGAAGCTCCCGGCAAGCTCGAGAGTGTCTCATTTAATGTGCGTGTTTTTCAGTGTGTGTTTGAGGTGTAACTATAAATAGACATCTTGTTTTCTATTTTTAGAACAATTCCTCGTTTGCTAAATTTTTCTTTTTAGTTTTTTGCTCTCTCCTCTCTCTAGTTTTCTTTCTCTCTCTAAGGGCTCCAACACCCTATTTTTATTGTAATATTTCTCCATCAAGATTACAACTTTTTGGCTTATTTCTTCTCGTGGATGCACTAGAGACTTGGAGACTTCGTTTAAGATCCATGATTTCGTAAGTCTTTCTTGTCTTTACTTATTGGATTTATTCTAGACTTAGATATGTCGTCCATGAGTCGATTATGCTATCATCCTCGTAGGCTATGGATTATGTGATATTGTTATTGATTGCGTGAGCGAGAATTAATTGAGAGATTAATTGATCACGAGTGACGATTGCTCGATTGCATGTTCCCGAACCTATGAGTGCCTTCCTTCCATCTCGGGTCTAGGAGTACCTTGTTATTTTTCTCTTTATTTTCCTTTTTCTTGCAAATTGAGGTCTTGCTTGCGATGTAATTTGAATCTTGCTCTCGTTTAGTTCAAAGTTGCAATCTTTAGCTTTAAACAACCTCCAAATCATGTGAGTAGAGTGTTTAGGGTTTTTATTTTCTTTTCTTGTGTGAGTCAATCGTTGCTTGAATCCGTGTCCGAATAGTCTTCTTTTGAGAACGACCTGAGTCTGGGTAACTCGGTTACCAACTACCCAAAAATACTACAAACAATCCTCTCGAGGTAGAATGTTGCATGTTTCTAGCCTAAATGTTATCCTTCTGGTCATCCACAACCAACCTTACCTATAGGTCAAGTTTCCAACAAGCCATCCGAGGGCTCTAGCTCGACCTGTCGTGGTCCCTTTGAAACCCTCACAGCCTCTCCGACCGGAAGACTCCTTGCTTTGCATTGCCATTCGACCTCCATTCGACCTTCTTGTGGTTGTGCTCGATCAATAGGTTCTCTTGGCCTGGTTGGCCAGTTTGGTGGGTTTGCATTTCTTGGTGTGTTATCTCATCATCTGGCCCACTCACTCTGGCCGGATTAAGATAACTCGATCTAAGAGTAAATTTTTCTCCTTAGTCTTGATTGATGGATTCAGACTCTGATTTTCGACCTGTCTGCTTGCATTTTCTTAAATTATACCACACTATTTTTTGACCTCCCCCACTAGTCTTTATTTCAAATTTCGAATCTCTACCACTCTGCTAGATCTAACCAATCACAACGCCCCATCCACGTCATCACTCCGTAAATTGTGCTGGCCTCATACAACATAACCATTAAATTCTCCATTAACGATGACCTTACGATTTGCATTTGTTCCGACAGCTCCTGTTGACTAGTCTACTAAATCGCAACCAATAATATCGGCCTCGATTTAATGGCTCCATACGACCTTTCCTCTCAACTTCGCTATTTAGATCTTAGCCATATATTTCAGCCCTAATCCGACGGCCCTGCTCGACCTTCCCTTCTAGCTCACTCGCCAGATCCTGGCCGTTGATGTCGGCCCCGATCCAACTGTCAGGGTCGGTCGACTTTCATTCTTTTTCGCATTCTCCTCTACCAAATTTTTTCGATTCTCACCTTTTGCGAAGATATTCTTCTTTATCGATACTTGTGCTCTCTTTTACCCTTTCATATATTTCAAGCTCGGAGCGATCCATTGTGCTCCACTGTGACTCACCAAACTTTGCAAAGTTTCAGGCCAATATTTCCAATCTCGACGATGAGTAAGTGCCTCGCTCTCTATTTTTCTGCCTCTTATTTTGTATGTTCAATTTTTATTTTTATTTTCTTTACCGAATTCGCCGACTATGACCTTCTTCCTCCCTATCCTCTTCTTCGCTGCAAAAACCCTAAAGAATTTTCTTTTCTGAGTTTCATTTTTTTTTTCTTTTTTCAGATTTCGGTACTTTTAGTGTATTCGATCAATTTTTCGGTAAAGACATGACCCTTCTGTCTTTCTCTTTAACCTCTCGGCCTCATTTTTCACATTATCTGACCTTCTCTCTTAAAGTAATTCTCCATCCAACTTTGTGTTCACCCATTCCCGCTCAGTCTCCACCGGCTTCGCATAACCATGCCTCTTCCCCTATCCGGCACCTTCGTTGACCTTCAAACTGGTCGATGAGCCTGAAGAAGAGGACGAGGATGATGTGGTTCTTCGACCTACTCTTCTGTACTTCGCTCCTTCCCTTTCGACCTCCGCATCGATTCCTCACAGTGGTCTATCTTCCAACCACCTACCTCAACCTGACTCTCCCTCTCAAGTCAATCCCATTCATACTCCAATCGACAGCTCCTATTGTTGTGTATACTGAAAGCTCACTTTTTGTTAACACCATTCCCGTTTGAATGAGAATCATGTTTAATTAAATAGTCTGTGTTTTGATATTTTATATTT
>CACSLK010030614.1:2686650-2703170 GCA_902706635.1 Striga hermonthica | reverse complement strand
TTTTTTTTTGTTTGATTGTTGTAGTTTATTTATTTTTTGTTTTGTTATGTTATTCACAATTTCATATATTTGTTATAGAACCTAATTTTGAACCATTTTATTGTTAATTGAAAGTTGTATTCATGTTGTTTGACAGATGTTATACTATTATTTCATAGTTACTTTATTGTTGTTAATTATAAGTTGTTTTCAAGTTGTTTGACAGATGTTATACTATCGTTTTATGATTACTTCAATCGATCCATTGCCTAGTAATGAAGAAGAGGGAGATCATTATTCATGGTTGCTCTAAATAAAAATTAATAATAATCTATGATCATCTCTTTGTTTAATAAAAAAAAAAAAAAAACAAGGTTATCTTTCCATCATGAACACAAAAAACACAAAAACAGTTGCTAAAAAATATAATTGGTAATTAACCACAAAAAAAAAAAATAAAAATTAAGATTTTTAATCCTCATCTATTGATTTTTATACGAGCTAAGCATATTGAGATTGATGTGCATTTCATTAGAGAGAAAGTAGCTGCCAAGGAAATTGAAGTCAGATATATTCCCTCTCATTCTCAAGTTGCTGATTTGCTCACAAAGCCTTTGTCTCCTGGTCGTTTTCATGTGTTGTGCTCTCGGCTTCCTCTGCGTGCTAAGCATTCCTCTCACCCGGTTTAGCTTAACGGGGGGTGTATTGCAGTATATCACATACAGTGGCATTATTTTGTAATAAGCTTGTAAGTGCATGTGCTGTACGTGTTTGTAATTAGCTTAGTAAGTAAGCTAGTTAGTTAGGCAGTGGCACGTGTGTAATGTGCATGTGCTGTGCGTGTGTAGTGGTTGTATAAAACCCACAGCTCATCATCATTATTGCTCAATGTGAAACCATATTTCATCATCATCAAATCATTAAAAATAGCTACAAAATACAACGCTCCATCAAGTACATCATCTCCTCATTCATTACCCATGTTAAAAAAAATAAATTAAATAAATACGCAGAGGAAGAGTATGGTGGAAAAAATAAAATAAAATAAAAAATTGATTCGCATTACTCGTGCACCATCCTGATAGTCTCAATTTGACCGAACAACTCACATATAAAAACATCCGCACTCGGCCTCTCCACTATGAGGTCGGCATCATCCCGTGCACCATCGGAATTCTTCATCTTATATGAAAGCTGCATGCTTCTCCCCTTATTCAAGAAAGGACATATTTCATGTTCTCCCCTTTTTGTGGATTCAAAAAAAAAAAAAAAAAAAAAAAAAAAAAAGATGTGAAGGGACGTAATATCTGAAATAGGAATAAAAATGTGAAATAGGGTTACAAAAATTTTATTTATTAAAAATTTGAAATAGGAGTATCTATATATATATATATATATATATATATTAAAAGCCAACCTATTTACCAAAAATAGTAGCAAAATAAGTCAACACACATTTAATGCAAACCTTATTTGAAATTTTTTTACTATATGCATTAAATGTTTACATATTTACATTTACTATCCAGATATGATCTTAAAGATTTTTTCCTTAAACAATTTATGTCATGATTTTACTGATATCCATTATAATTAATATTTGTCGAGTAATTTTTTTTAATCTTTATTTAATTATATAAAACTTATATTTTTTTAAAAAATTGATATTATTTATCATTTAAAAGATATGATCACATCATTAAATGATTTTATTGATGGTTAGATAATAAAATTATATTAGTTATTCCTTAAAATTTCGACATGTTATTATTTGTATATTATTGTTAACTATGATAGTGTTTTTATCACTTTTTTTTTTGTTATGTTTCAAATATGAACTTATTGTAAAATATTTTTCTATTGCATTGTATGTTAAATAAACTTTAAAGCCTTAGGATAAAAATTAGAAAAAATCTCTTGATTATGTAAGTGATTTATTTTTTGGCAATTGCTAAATCATTTTTTTTCTAAAAAGAATTATTATGAGAATACTGAATTCTAAAAAACATGTGTATGTATTTTGTAAAAATTTATACTCAAAATTTTATTTTGAATTTCATTACATAAAGAAAACTACTTTTATAACTTTTATAAATAATAATAATGACATTATATGACTAGAAATTTCATAATAAAATAATAATTGAGTATTATATGGTGAACAAGAATAAATAAAATTTTTATTTTTTCTTATATCAATGAATAATTATGTATTCTAAAATCAAATAAATATTAGTATATATATGACGTGTTACGGAATTATATATTAATTAACATGTTAATTTTTTGGCTTAAATAAATGCCACTTATTAAAAGATGTGAAATATGGATGATCCATGCCAATTGTTTTTTTGTCTAGATGTACAAGTCCTATAGAAATAATTGATTTATTATATGTATCACGTGCATCGCACGGGGTATGCACTAGTATATGAAAATGAAATGGAGTAAAACTGTCTAAATAGTGAACAAGTATTTTATTGTAAAATGTGTATGGAGATAGTCAAGGGGCCTCAATTTTTCGGTGGCGTTGCATTGCTGAAACGATGTCCGGGTCATGCGTGGGAGGCAGCCCAATGGCTGCAAAGCTGTGACCACAATTTTACTCGCCCCAAGCCCATGAATCCGCTTTAGGTTTACTGCTAGTTGATTGATCACAGGTGGGATGTAATTTTGCAAACCCTAGGAAAATAGAATTTAGTATTAATAATTTGTTAATATAAACATATAATTGTATTCTAAGCTGAAAATGATATTTTAAATAAATAAGCAAAATAAAAGCTTCATGAAAAGGTTACTTTGTCCAATTTGCTTTTGGTATATATTGGGTATAAGAGTTTGTTGAGTAATCTTGTAACTTTTGAAAAATGAAATGAATCACGATGTCTGGTGAGTTGTTGAGTAATCTTGTAACTATTGGAAAATTTACCTTATCGGTGCCTTGACTTATTACATAGGCGGCATAATCGTTACCGGCAAGACAAACGAGGACAACAGACGACTGCAAATCCGATTTGGTGTAGAGAGATTGATGCATGAGTTTCTCTAAGAAGTCGATCTGAGTGCTCATGTTGGGCAACAAACCGCCTGTAGTGTCGAAAACGTCAGTCCCTCCATATGCAAAATTCAACCCATTGTGAAAATTTTTCCCTCCTATTTTCATCCATTCATAGGCTAATGGGGTCTTGAGTCCCAAGAACTTGGTTGTTTGTGTCACCATTACATAGCAAACTTCAGCTCCTAGGATATTACTCATATATATAGGTTATAAATAATTGCCTTAATTCCCAAAACTATATTATACAACTTTCAGCATTTCATGCCATATTTATTTGAAGTGAGATTATATGTTTTAATTTTGTATTTCATTTCGTATTTTGTTGAATTAGATGAATGATGCGTGTCTATGACGATGTCATAATTATCTTAAAAATGAATTGAAATATAATTTTTTAAATAGAAAAACTTTTTTCCAAGCAACACAAGTTGAACTGTTGCCTTATCGGGGCGGAGCCAGGATTTATAACTTACCCGGGCTACAATTATAGCACATATCAAAAAAAAAAAAAATTACGATAAAAAAAATGATTTTTAAGTGTTTTTGCAACAATTTTTTTTTAAATATATTCATTTAACTAAAATATTATTTAGTTTAAATTTAGTATTAAGTTAAAAAAAGTCAATAACATTCATTATGACAACAAAAAAATAAAAAATAAAACAAAAAAAAAAAAAGAAATAGAACACTTGTTAAGAATAAATTTAACTTGTGGAATAAATTATTTCTCAAATTTCTAGGAATTTTTTAACTTTGTCATATAACGTGGCTCCGCTCATGCTTATCTTGAGCTTAAATATAATTCTACTCATGAGTATATATATATAATCCACCACTAGCATATTAATCTATTTTGTACAACCATGGTTGGCTCTTAGGGGAGGCAAGCTAGGCCCATGCCTAGAGCCTCCATTTATTTGAGGCTCAATTTTTTTTTTTTTTAATAAAGGGGCTACTGACTAAATATGAATTTGACCCATATATACAAATGAATGAGCTAATAAATAAATGAGCTAATGGTAAAATATGTACTTTATGAGAGAATTTGAGATCTTTAAATATTTCATTTGTTTCTTATGATGTTCGGTCAAAACAAGGTCAGAACAAGTTGTGTGATGATATAGGATATTATCTACTTCAAGATAAACCGGTCTGCTGAACCGGTTTGGGGAGTCATACTATGAAGGAATCGAGCCAGGCAATGAGAGAATCGAGCAAAATAACTTGTCGACCAGTCAAGTGGTCGACCAACCCATCGCTCGACCAAACAAACGATCGAGCAACCTTATCGACCTCAGCAGGTCGAGCATCTCGCGGACTCAACACTCGATAGATCGGCCTAGTCACAGGCGCGTGTAAGAGCCTCCTACCGAATTCCAGGAGAATATTTACCCCATGTGCAGGAAGACATGTGTCGAGAAAGTATTGGGTGATAGCGATAACCACCTCTGACAGCTCCCAACGCCCCGCGCCACCTCTGACATGTGCGCGGCGTGTCAGAGTACGGACAGGCAGCTTGGGCAGCCAACTCATCCTTATCCGGGCAGCTATTAAGGCAGGTATCTCACCCCTATATAAAAGGGGTGAGCCTTTCTCCCTTAAGACGATTTTTCCATTATTCAACTCCAGTATACTCATACACATACTGACTTAAGCATCGGAGGCTCTTCACCAGACACAACCCCCAGTGTGAGAGTTGTTTGCAGATTTCTGGCGTTCTACTGGCGAGGACAATAACCGATCTACCCCAAACCGGGCCAGGACGCTCACACCTGCATTATTGGCACCGTCTGTGGGACTTTCGTTTAAGAAGTTGTGTTTGAAGCTCAGCTATGGCGGACGGAATTCCTAAAAACTTACAGTCGACGTTCGACGAAGCTTGGACGACGACCAAGCCGTTGGGACATGGCCCTCCTCCGGGTTTTTCTGGCCCATCGCAAACGCCGATCACTCCTACACCTATCCTTCAAGGTGTGGGAACGACGACAGCGATTCCCGGAGGAGACGCCGGCTCCAGCCGGGCCCAGGAAGCTCGCGCAGCAGCTGCGGCAGCGATGCCACCGCCGCCGCCACAAAATCCAGTGATGGTGCAAGGAGGAGTGGCGACACAAGGAGGAACACCACAACAAGCCGTCGCACAAGCTCCTGGTCAACAGATGGTGACGATGACCAGGGAGGAGGTGCAGAAGATAGCGGCGGCCGCGGCGGCGCAGGCGGTGCAACAAGTTACGAGCCACACATCTCATGCCACCACCGCGCCGACCACGGCAGTAGGAGGCCAAGAGACCAAATAATTAATATATCAAGTACAAGATTATGATAGTGTCAACTTTGTTTAGACGATCGAATATGAGATTGATTAACTAAACTAAGAAAATAAATGAAAGGAAATAAAGCAAAAATAAATAACTAGCTAGATCAACACGTGAGAAAATATATGGGAACGATAGATTCTAAGACGTTGGGTTCAATTAATAGTTAGAATT
Organism: Striga hermonthica; assembly: GCA_902706635.1. Classification (NCBI taxonomy): domain Eukaryota; kingdom Viridiplantae; phylum Streptophyta; class Magnoliopsida; order Lamiales; family Orobanchaceae; genus Striga; species Striga hermonthica. The sequence continues at coordinate 2,697,647 of CACSLK010030614.1, read as the reverse complement.
CCTTCAAAGATATCACAATTAAATGTTTTCTTTATCTACCCTATAAGACGATCACAAATTTAGCATATCGTCCCTCTCGAGATCGATAAAACCGTAGATTAAATCACATATATTAGCGTCTCCACTCAACACATGCAATTCAACTCCATAAAGATTAAAAGACCCAAAATCCTCACAATTATCTACTAATCTCTCGATTCAAGCAAATAAATTGTGTCAAATATTAAAGATCTAATATTGAACTCATCTCTCGAATTATGAACAATATCATCAAACATGTAAAAGTAGTGGACAATTGCAATTCATGAAATAAGAACAAAATATTTGAATAAGGTTCAAAAGAAAACAATCAACTATGATAAATCATCCAAAAATCCCAAACTATTAATCTACTACCATGTCTTAGAATCAAAGAAATTTAGCTACTCATGTTTGAATTCAAATACATAGACATATTAGAAATCATCATGAGAAGATAAGTTTAAAAGAGAGAAAGAAAAACTAGAAATCTTGTGGTTGATCTTCTCTTCTTCTCAATTGCTTCTCTTGTGTCTTCCAAACCCTTCTCCTTGTGTTCTCTATGTTCCTCCCTCAGAATAGGGTTAATATGCTCTTTTTAATGTCAAAAACTCCTCTCCTTATCCAAAAGGCAAGGGATTAAAAACTGTCCGCGCGCGTGACACGACCAGACACGCCCGTGTCACAGGTCGTGTCACGGGTCGTGTCAGGTCTCTGAGCTTCGAATTTTTCTGTTGAGGTGACATGGGGTCTGACACGGTCTGGTTGGTCGTGTCACAGCCCGTGTCACACCCCAACATGTACGTTTTTGTCCGTTTTGCTCGTTTCTTCTATTTTTCTCATCCGTGCATCGATCTATCATCATCCCGGGAGTCTTAGGCACTCACCATGCTCCTCCAATAGCCAAAGCTCTACAAATATGTGAAAATATCTACAAAACAAGCACGTGTAACACCTTTCCAACAAATAGAGAATTAAAGCACAAATATGCAATTTATACACCAATAATGCGAATATGGTGTAAAATCACACATGAACAAACCCCCAAACCTAAACCATTGATAGTCCCGATCAATGCGTCTCATTCTCTCAACACACAAAGAAAAACACATCATCAATAGTCATCAGGCTAATAACATACTAAATTCTGAAATCTTTAAACAAAAAGAATGCTTCATCAAGATCATGGTCAATTCTTTCAATCCATAAACCTCACCGGATAAGTGTATACTCTCACTCTCGAAAGTGTATAGGGAAATAATCGCTCAAATCAATTCAATGTCAAAGAATTACCATAAGCTTGCAAATCGTCTACTATCTCCACCACTTATAGTGCATGCATTTCATGAATCAAAAAGGACTTTTTATTTGGTTGTAATGTAGGCTCTTTGGTTAGGGTAGGAAAAATATGGACAAAGTGACGAACACTTGAGCATCTAGAACTACAAAACATGAACCACACCAATTCATCTCCTTATCAACATAACCCATCCACTACCCAAATTCAATCAATTCTCTCAATCCATAAGAGAATAAAGATCAAACAAAAAACCAAAAATCTCCTTTATTCGAACTAAGGCAAACTATATACAAAATAAACTTTTTTTTTCTTTTTTTTTCTTCTTCTTCTTTTCATTTTTTTTTTTTTGTTTTTTTTCATTGGCCTCATTCAATGGCCTTATTCAAATTCCCAAACAACATTTTCATCCCAAAACATCCCTTTATTCTCACTACCACAACACACTCATCCCTTCACATAATATAATCCTAAATGCTCAAGTAGGGACAAGGAAAAATAAAGATAATAGCTCAATCTGTGGCAATCAATAAAATAGGCAAAAGCTCAAAAGGGTTAACTAGGGAATATAAATATCATTCGGTAAGCTAAAAGTCAAAAGGGCTAAAACAAAAAATATGCCTTAAATCATTTTCACAAAAAGCATGCACCATGTAGTCTCAATATAGATACCAATGCAAGTTCTAGAATTCAACGACAATGAACGATACACTCAATCAACAAAGTATAAGGCTCAAAAGCTCACAAGTGATCATATGTTCATGAATTAAAAGCATTAACCAATCATTCAAATTCACAATTCAATTCGTCATCAAATTCCATCACCTAGTTCGTCATGCCCAAATTCCATATCCAATATGCATAACAAACTCATCAAGGTGAATCCAAGTTGACCAACTACAACTACTCAAATCCTACGAAAGCAATAAACGTGCTAAAGCAATAAACCTAACATGCAACTACATGATATGCAAGATAACGTGTAAGATATCTTGTTATCTTCTCTCTAAATTTCTCAAATCAAAATATCAAATCTCTCCCCAAACTTGAATGAAATTATATGAAGCACATAAGGGAAGAATAGAATTTCAATAAAAGTAAAATAGAGAAGACTCACAAAACATCATTGGAAAGATGACAATTCTTGGTATAGATCTCAAAGCATATTCTTCGTCATGTAAATCTTTCCAAATAATGTTCTGCAAGGAAGAAAAACAAAATATCAAACAAACAAAAAATAAAACTAACTAAAAACATAAAAAAATAAAGCAGTAAACATTGGGTTGCCTCCCAACAAGCGCTAAGTTTAACATCTTCAGCCAGACGAGAATGTCTATTAGGGAACTCTAAATAAGGACTTTGATGATCTTCTCATCCTTTTAAGTTTGACTTTCTCCCAGTAAGGACTCAATCCATAAGAGAGCATCATGGTCTCGTCATAATCACCAAGTTTACCATCACAATATCTCTCAAATTTCAGGATGAAGATTTCAACCTCTTCATCATATGGAATGACAAATTCAATTTTTAAACATTCAGAATTAAAGAATTCTTCTTGAACCACCCCTTCAGTGAGAATAACTTTTGGGGATATTTCAAAGATGACATCCTTCTCTTCTTCATGTTCTTCGACAACGATAGAAATTTCTGGCGCACTATCTAACGACAAAAAGCATGGAGGAATGTAATCGAGCTCTTCTTGCGATATAGGAGGTAAACTAAAGAAAGGACAATTCCCCGGTGTATGTGGCAACATCAAACCACATTCATCACACCCAATGCCACTTTCCTCGAGTTCTCTCCTACGACGCTTCGACACCAACTCAACCTGTTTAAGTTCTTCCAACTGATAGAACAAACACTCCTCAAACCACTTTTTATCTTCTTCCGAGTATTTGGGATCATTGCGCCAGTCATAGTCTATCGCATCCTCATCCATCATAAAAAATAATATATATAGTAGCAAGAAACACAAAAAATATCTAAATTAAATCCAACACTATCTATCATAATATTGATATAAATAATTATATTGGTCCCCGGCAACGGCGCCAAAAACTTGTTCGCCTATATTTTTAAAGCTCGACCGCAAGTGTACGGCTTCTCTCGTAGTATGTGGCAAGCAAGGTCGTATCCCAAGAGACCAAATAATTAATATATCAAGTACAAGATTATGATAGTGTCAACTTTATTTAGACGACCAAATATGAGATTGATTAACTAAACTAAGAAAATAAATGAAAGGAAATAAAGCAAAAATAAATAACTAGCTAGATTAACACGTGAGAAAATATATGGGAACGATAGATTCTAAGACGTTGGGTTCAATTAATAGTTAGGATTCCTTCAAAGATATCACAATTAAATGTTTTCTTTATCTACCCTATAAGACGATCACAAATTTAGCATATCGTCTCTCTCGAGATCGATAAAACCGTAGATTAAATCACATATATTAGCGTCTCCACTCAACACATGCAATTCAACTCCATAAAGATTAAAAGACCCAAAATGCTCACAACTATCTACTAATCTCTCGATTCAAGCAAATAAATTGTGTCAAATATTAAAGATCTAATATTGAACTCATCTCTCGAATTATGAACAATATCATCAAACATGTAAAAGCAGTGGCCAATTGCAATTCATGAAATAAGAACAAAATATTTGAATAGGGTTCAAAAGAAAACAATCAACTATGATAAATCATCCAAAAATCCCAAACTATTAATCTACTACCATGTCTTAGAATCAAAGAAATTTAGCTACTCATGTTTGAATTCAAATACATAGACATATTAGAAATCATCATGAGAAGATAAGTTTAAAAGAGAGAAAGAAAAACTAAAAATCGTGTGGTTGATCTTCTCTTCTTCTCAATTGCTTCTCTTGTGTCTTCCAAACCCTTCTCCTTGTGTTCTCTATGTTCCTCCCTCAGAATAGGGTTAATATGCTCTTTTTAATGTCAAAAACTCCTCTCCTTATCCTAAAAGGTAAGGGATTAAAAACTGTCCGCGCGCGTGACACGACCAGACACGCCCCTGTCGCAGGTCGTGTCACCAGGTCTTGTCACGGGTCGTGTCAGGTCTCTGAGCTTCGAATTTTTCTGTTGAGGTGACATGGGCTCTGACACGGGCTGGTTAGTCGTGTCACAGCCCGTGTCACACCCCAGCATGCACGTTTTTGTCCGTTTTGCTCGTTTCTTCCATTTTTCTCATCCGTGCATCGGTCTATCATCATCCCGGGAGTCTTAGGCACTCACCATGCTCCTCCAATAGCCAAATCTCTACAAATATGTGAAAATATCTACAAAACAAGCACGCGTAACATCTTTCCAACAAATAGAGAATTAAAGCACAAATATGCAATTTATACACCAATAATGCGATAAATAAGCTCTAGATACTATAGAATATGGTGTAAAATCACACATGAACAGAGATGGAGGAGGTGGAGGTGGAAGAGATCGGGCGATTGAGAGGATGGCGGAGCAGTTGCGCCAGTTGCAGGACAAGGTGGAAGGAAGGCCGGAAAGGAGGGCTCGAGGACATTCGTTCTCGAGGGAGATTCTCGCAGCCCCCTTGCCAAATAATTTCAAGGAGACTAATCTGGTGTATGATGGGTCATCTGACCTGTCAAGGCACGTGAGGACCTTTGAGAACATGGTTTTATTGCATGGGTATTCTGATTCTGTATGTTGCAGGGCATTTCTATCGACCTTGCGTGGGGGAGCACTTGACTGGTTTCATCAATTATCCCCGGGGTCGATCGCAGACTTTCAGGATTTTGCCAGCAAGCTTACCAATCAATAATCGAGCGCGGTGGCGCAGGAGAAGACATACTTGACGCTAATGGCGATGAGAGAGTGAGAGAAGGAGTCGTTGAAGAAGTATGTTGCTCGATATAATCGAACATGTCTGGAGGTGCACTCAGCGTCGGATGAGGTGAAAGCAGGAGGATTGAGACAGAGTCTTCGAGTGGGGCCTTGTTGAACCTCCCTGGCAAAGACCCCTGCTCGATCATATGAGGACGTTCTGAAGCGATGTAGGAAATATATTAATTTGGAGGAGATGGAGATGGAGTTTGCAAAGCTGGAAGGGGCGGATCGACCAGAGCCAAAGAATTAGAAGAGCCCACAAAGGGGAAGGTCGCCAAGGAGGAGCTCGCCCAAGAGGAGTGGGCCGAAAAAAGTATCGCCCAGGAGAGAAAGTCGAGATTCGAAAAGGGAGAAGAGGGATGAATGGCAGAGGAGGCCGATGTTGTTCGGAAGACAGAGATATCATAATTTTACACCCTTGAGGAAAGATCTGACAGAGGTGCTCGAGGCTATGGAGCAGAAAATGTCGAGCGAGGATGTGATGTGGCCGAAGACAAGGTTTACAGGCCCGATTCGACCCAGGTCGGATATCTATTTCCGTTTCCACCGAGATTACGGCCATACCACAGAGAACTGTAGGCATTTGAAGGACGAAATTGAAAGGTTAATTCGGGCAGGGCATCTGAAGGAGTTTGTATATCATGATCGGGCGAAAGGAAAAGGAAGGAGAAGGTGTCGAGAGGAATCTGAGGAGAGAAGTGATAGAGATGAGGAGGGTGATGATAGAGATGGGCGAGATGGTCGAGGAAAGAGGCCGAAGAGAGATGGAGATAAAGGAGGTCAGTGAGGAGAAGCCCCGTTGAAGAGAGGGACGATTTATATGATTTCTGGAGGGCCGACTGATGGTGACTCGAATCACGCCAGGAAGGAGCATGCTCGAGCTATGAAGAGAAAACGAGAGGAGGTGGGGATTACGGCTCGAATGCCGGTGATAAGATTTAAGGCGGAGGATGCTGAGGGAGTGGTCTTGCCACAGAACGACGCTCTGGTGATTACTGCGGAGGTGGCAGGATTTGATGTGAAGAGGGTATTCATTGATACCGGGAGTTCGGTGGACGTGATGTTCTATGATTGTTTCGTGCAGATTAATAAGGAGCTGAACATGGAGTTGAAACCAGTGGCCACGGTGTTATACGACTTTAACGGGAGAGAGGTTATGCCGATGGGGGAGATCAGTCTGCCCGTGGCGCTGGGATCAGGGGTGATGAGGAAAGTTCGGATGGTGAGGTTTGTGGTCGTCGGGACTGAGTCGTCTTACAACATTATAATGGGGAGAACAATCTTGAATGCATTCCAGGCGGTCGTATCCACGTACCACATGACGATCAAATATCATGTGGGCGAAAACGTTGGAGAGATTGCTGGAGATCAACTTACCTCGAGGAGCTGCTACCAAACTACGGTGAGCAACAACAAACAACTAGTGAAGAAGCAGGCTAGGCCAAAAGAGGAGGAGGTTAATCGACCAGGTGGGTCGAGGTCGAAAGAAGATAGGCAGAGGTCGGAGAAGGGAAAAGAGAAGGTGGATATTCGACCAGTGGAGGAGGTCGAGGAAGTTCACATGATCGAAGGATGTGAGGAGAGGAAGTTCAGAATTGGGAAGGACCTGGAGGAGCCCATCCGATCGAGGTTGATTTCCCTGGTTAGAGAGTTCGCGAATATTTTCGCATATACAACGGAGGAGTTGACGGGAATAGATGCGGAGGTGATTGAACACCGGCTGAACATCGACCTCAGCGTGAGGCCGGTGAGGCAAAAAAAAAAAAGACACCATGGAGCGGAGATGGATAAAATTATCGAGCAAGAGGTTGAGAAGCTGTTGAAAGCAGGGCACATCAAGGAGATTCAGTTCCCAGAATGGTTATCAAATACAGTGATGGTGTCAAAGGCGGATGGAAAGTGGAGAATGTGCATCGACTTCCATGATCTGAACAAAGCGTGCCCGAAGGATCTGTACCCGTTACCTAGAATCGACCAGTTGGTCAACTCGATGGTTGGGTGTGAATTGTTGAGCTTGATGGATGCCTCCCCGGGATACCACCAAATTCCCTTGGCAAAAGAAGATAGAAAATCGGTGAGTTTTGTGACGAATCGGGGAACCTATTGTTATGTGGTGATGCCGTTCGACTTGAAAAATGTTGGCGCCACGTATCAAAGGTTGGTCGATAAAATTTTCAAAGAACAGCTGGGGAGAAACATGGAGGTATACGTGTACGATATGTTAGTGAAAAGCAAAGAAGAAATGGACCATGTGCGAGATTTGAAGGAAACATTCTTGACTTTGAGGAGGTACGGGATGAAGTTGAATCCAACTAAGTGTTCATTCGGAGTAAAGTCGGGGAAATTCTTGGGTTACTTGGTGACCAAGAGAGGTATCGAGGTAAACCCAGAGAAAGTGCAGGCGGTGATAGAGATGCAGTTGCCGGCCCCTAGGTCCACGACATCAACATCGGTAGCTACATTAGCAGTCGGAACAAGGAGCTCAAAAGACAAGTCCCTGTGTGCTCCTATCCCGCTTTACTGACATTATGAAAGTGTTGCCTAAAGGAGTCATCTTTCCACACCTCAGCGCACAGGTGTTCATATTAAGTCCCGTACAGATTGCACCTAAAGAGAAGAAAGACTGACCAATAAAAGACTCTTTATGTTCTATCTTTCTATACGAAATTACCTGATCCTATACGTTATCCCTTCATCCCATCAATGAACCAAGTAGACTTACATGTACTTATATCGAATAAACTATCCTACCCATCTATCCATTTTACTAAGGTCAATCACGAGCAAACAAAACAAAGGGCCTCCTTGCATCTACTCCCTATGTGGGTCCTATGCGCGCTGATCCAGCAACTGGTGAGACTGAAGCTATTCAGTCGCGATTCACCTACTCAGGCACTAAGGCAGTGGTTGTGCTCCTGTCTGAGGTTTAGCTACTGGAACAATCGGAAAACTATATTTGCTGAATTGGTTTCCGTAATTCTGGAGATCCTTTCGTGGTGCGAGCCCCCGTACTCTGACCGTTTGCCGACCAAAGTTCTTTCAGGTACCTAAAGGGCTAAAGTAAAGGTCCTCAACATTCAGAAAAGAAATTGATGATTTCGTCGGACCCAGATTGGGCAAGTGTTCCGTGTCTATCATAATAGAATAGGAAGAAGCTAGGAACCTTCTCCTCATAAGTGGAGTAGTAGAGTAAAGGGATCGTGCCATTCAACCTCATCCATTGGCCTTACCAAGACTGATTGATAAAAGAGCTTCGGTGACCCATTTCGCCTGCCACTAATAAGATAAGAGGTGCTCGATGCGTCTCCAAGTATTACGAGTATGGCCATATCTCTGTTCAATCTCGTATAGCTCGGTTAAAAATCCGGGTATCGCTCTGAAGTAGGTTTGTTAAGGAGGTACAAATCTTGGCTGGTCGAATCACGGGGCTGAGTCATTTCATATCGAATGTGGCAGAAAAAAGTGGCCTGTTGTTTAAAACATTAAAGAAGAGTGCAAAAATTTAATGGACGGAGGCGCAAAGGGCATTTGAGGAGTTGCGGGGGGTGTTAGCCAACCTCCCTTTATTGGCTAAACCCATACAGGGCGAGGAGCTGGTGCTGTACATTTCTATTGGAGAAAGAGCTATAAGTTCGGTGTTGTTGCGAGAGGAAGGGCCAAAACAATTTCCCATCTATTACGTGAGTAGGGTGATGCAAGGGGCGGAGATGAGGTATTCGGAGATTGAAAAACGTGCCTTAGCGGTGGTCGTAACTGCTCGAAAGCTAAGACCGTATTTCTTGAACCACAAGGTGAAGGTGCAAACAAACATGCCACTAGGAGAAACACTCGGCCGGCCATCGGTTTCTGGTCAATTGGTAAAATGGGCAGTCGAGCTAAGTGAATATTCATTGTCATTTGAGCCAAGGAGGGCTATAAAAGCGCAAGTGTTGGCCGATTTTATTCAGGAAGGCACTAAGGTCGATGAGGGGTCAGAGGGAGTATGACAGTTATTTGTGGATGGATCGGTGGCGAGAAGTGGAGCCGGATTGGGAATTGTCCTGGTCTCTCCTAAGGGCGATTACTTGGAATTTGTGGCCAAGGTGGGGTTCAAGATATCCAATAACGAGGCTGAGTATAAAGCGGTGATCAAAGGTTTGAGTCTAGCTAAGGCGGGAGGAGCCAGAAAAGTACAAGTGCATTCTGATTCCCAACTAGTGGTTGGGCAGTTTCAGTAGGGGTTTGAAGTTAAGGAGGACCGAATGCAAAAGTATATAGATGAGATGAGGAAGTTGAAAGAGGAGTTTGATTCATTCGAGTTGATACAAATCCCGCGAGGAGAAAATGGTCGGGCAGACCTGTTATCGAAAATTGCTCAAAGCTTGGTGGATTGTAAGAGCAGAAGTGTCACCTTATTGCACCTCGAAAAGAGTGTGGTCGAAGCGAAAGTGGCGGAGATTGAGGAAGTGGAGGATTGGAGGGCCCCGATCTTAGAGGAGCTGAAAGGGGGAACGGTAAAAGTGGTGAGGAGATTTTTTTAGCACGGAGGCATTCTTTACAAACGGTTGTACGCGGGACCGCATTTGCGTTGTGTTACTAAGGAGAAAGGTCGATATGTGTTGAGAGAAATGCACGAAGGATGCTGCAGTGAGCATAGTAAGTCAGGAGCCTTAGTTGCAAAGATTTTGAGGGCAAGATATTTCTGCCCGACGATGAGGGAGGATGCGAAGGTGATGGTGAAGAAATGCTTACAATGCCAAAAGCATGGCCCCCTTATCCATCAACCGGCAGAAGCAATGACGACGATGAGTGCCCCTATACCATTCGCCTAGTGGGGTATCGACCTGGTGGGGTCGATGCCTCAGGGGACGGGGCAGAGGAAGTTCTTGATAGTGGCGGTGGATTATTTCACAAAGTGGGTGGAGGCCGAGCCCTTGGCGAAAATCACGGAGGAGAAAGTAACTAAATTTCTATACAACAACATTTGTTGCAGGTTCGGCGTGCCCAAAGTGTTGATTTCCGACAATGGTACTCAGCTCAATGGCAAGCCGATTCGAGCGTGGTGTGAAGAAATGAAAATTGAGCAACACTTTGCTTCCGTTGCTCATCCGCAAGCCAACGGCCAGGTCGAAGTAACCAACCGAATTATACTGAATGGGCAGAAAACAAAGCTGGAAAAAGCCTCGGGGGCATGGGTCGATGAGTTGAGCTCGGTACTTTGGGCGTATCGATAAACCCCGAGGTCGACAACAGGAGAAACCCCCTTCAGTTTAGCTTATGGAATGGAAGCCTTGCTGCCGGTCGAGGTCGAACTATCATCCCAGAGGTCGAGCACATACAATATTGAGCAGAAAGGACCTCGTCCTCCTCTGGCTCGTCTAACGCGTCGAGAGCAGGTCGACGGCGGCGGAGGGGGATATTATCCATGGTATCCCCGGAGTTGGAAGAAGCAACACGAGCTATAAAAATGCGTGTAGGAACAGCATCACCGGGGCGGAGGATAGAGAGAGGAACAACTTCAAGGGCAAAAGGCAATATCTCAACTGAATCAGATGAGGTAGTCGAGGTAGCAGGATCTGAAAACAAAAAAGAGAGGAACAATATCAAAAAGAGGAATTTTGGCAAAAAAAAAAGGAAAAAGGAAGGAGGAGAAGGCTTTCAAAATTAGGATTCCACGAAAAGGGCGATTTTGAAGAAAGGGAACAGGGATTCCGAGAGAATTTCAAAGGGAGAGGACGAAATCTACAACGATTAACAGGCGAGCACGAAAATTCAACACATATTATATTCGATAATCAGCAAAACTTCAGATACCCAATTCGAAAA
>CACSLK010030614.1:2666101-2677893 GCA_902706635.1 Striga hermonthica | reverse complement strand
CTGCCTTGTGAATTAACATGTATCTATCTGTGTCCTGCATTTGTGTCCTAAATATATGCGACATTAGACTGCTATCATGAAATGTATATCTATTTCTTGGTTGTATAGCCCATTCTTTCATGTTAGAGATAAATTGTGCGTGTCTTTGACATTAATTTATTAGTACCGTCCTGTTTATAATTTTCCTAATCAGTCATATCTTATTTTGACATATTGGACTACTTACCATGTAATTAAGTATATTAATACGTGTATCGTGCAGGCATTACCAATGAGTCAAATGATCCGGCAGTTCGTAAAATCGGGAGATAAAGGTCAAGATGTTAATTAATTTTCTAAGAGTGTTGTGATATTTTTTATATATTATCTATATGAGACTTGTGTTAATATGATGATATAAGTGCACATCCAGCCGTTGAAGGTGGATCGATTGGACCTTCAGTTGTTTTGATATGTATATTGTAGCATGGTCACATGGAGGCATTCAAAGGACGTGTTACAAAAAATTGGATTTCGGATGTGAAGAGGGCTGACAAGAGGCAGATCGACCTCATGAGGAAGCGTTATTGCTACGTCATTGCGTTAGCTCGATACAACAAGGTGAAAGACGTTAACCTCACTGAATCAAAGAGGTTACAGTTGAAGAAAGGTGGTCCTGTGTTATGTGTCGTTCGTTTTTTTGGACACGTTAGTCGTATTGTTAGCATGTTTTGCTTTATTACACATATATATAAGACCTAATGTTTGGTACGCCCGTCACTAGATGTCTGCTTCTGGCACTATGGTTTTTTGGATGACTATTCTAGTAGTTTGTCATGATTTGTTTTTTGTCATTTTTTGTTATAGTAACACGACAATATATATTTTATCTTTTGTTTTGTAGTGGATGAACGACGCGATGTGATTATAAAATATTATGTAGAACACGTGTTCAGTTCAAGGTTCGTGGATTATTTGACGGTGCTATTGATGTTATTTTGGAGTGCGTAGAGAAAGTGCGACGTTACATTTTGTAAAGTGCAACGGTGTGATGTATAGTGTGCAACGTGACGATATATAAAGTGCATTAGTGTAGCATATACATATTGCTCATGTTGCCAGACGTGATTGTTGTGATGTCGATTTGTGGCAATAACATACAATTCTAGTGTATTTTTTCATCAGCAAATACGTGTGTATTAGATCGTTATACGGAACGATTTCGTACTGGTGTAAATACAAGGGTCCATACACTATCGTTCTTTAGTATACCGTTCATACACTATCCATATGGTATCAACCCCTGATTGAATCGTCAATCAACGCATTTCACGCGCCGACTACATCTTTCATGTCGTATCACGTCCTTTTCCAGACTGATAATATTCACAATGTGCAATCACATCTGACAAAAAAAGTGCAACACAGTGCTAATAGACGTGCAACGTAATATTCATAAAAGTGCGACGTATTATCAAAAAGTGCAATATACATATTGAATTCGCGGTCGATGTGCACACCAACATACTATATAAACGACCTCAGGCAAACATATTAAATATCAGTCAATGCCATTGAAAAAAAAAAGAACAATAGAATAGAGTAACATTAAAACGACTGTCGTAAAATCCACGGCAATGATCGAGTTCTACATAGAGCAATATTCGCTAAACAAACAACCACGTCTCTACATTTTCCAGTGAAAAAAATAAAAAAAATATAAAAATTCAAATAAAAAATAACATCTAACCAAATCTCCAATCGTAGCATTTTTTATCTGATATAAATTCCCATCAACCACTTGTCGCCTCACATGTCGCATGTGTCTGCATGTCGTAGAATAATTTTATTTTATAACATATGCATAATGTGTAAAAATTGACACATTGAGACAAATGCAAGTATGTCTAAATGTTAGAGTTTCAATCAATAACTTGTGCATTTACCTTGGTGGCATTTGATTTGTACGTCTGTTGCTTCTTGGGACATGTACGTGTGTTATGACCTGTGTGTTATGACCTGCTATTTCACCACACGACTTGCACGTCCTTCATTTCTTTTGCGACCCTTATATTACAGTCTCCTTCACGCTTTTTAGTCTCTTCCCGCTGCATTTGTTCTTGGATTGAGTTGGAGGGTCAATGTTCACCTCTTGAGAAGCTGCCATGCTGGCAAACGATTCAAATTGGTGTTCTTTCCCAATATTCGTTGCATCCCCTGTTTGAGCAGACATGATAATTTATAATGTGCAACATCGTGTTTTATATTGTGCAATACTACGTTATATAAAGTGCAATACTGTAGCAATGATAATTTATAAAGTACAACAACATGTTTTATATTGTGCAATACTACGATATATAAAGTGCAGTACTGTAGCATACACATAGGTATTTCCAAATAACCGTCTTGTCACGTGCTTTCACCAATGTTCTATGTCTCACGTTAAACCCAACAGTGAGAGCATAAGTCTTGTAGAAGTTCACCGCTTCATGTAATTCCCGAAATCTTTGTCCTTGATATGGTTTAATCCAGTTGTCACAGTGTGGTATCCATTGTTTTGTTCCTCTCGGTGTGATGAAAAGTTGCTGCTATGTAACCGGTGGTTAGATTCCTTGAATGCCATTGCAAGGAAAAAAAAAAAAGACAGAAAACAAAAATCATATCAGTAATAATAAATAAACCCACCGATTGCACCTGTGTGAACAAACAATTGCACGCAATAGTATTGATTGTTGCACTTTATCACAGTATAGATAAAATTATCCTCACCTGGTTGGGAGTCATTTAATTCCATTGTTTATGCTGCTCAACCAAGAAAAATGTATGAACTGAGCGAAGAAAACGTGTGAAATTCCTAAAATCACATGAAAAAAACAAAGTAAATAAGATAGACTATCCACTAATTACTATATGAATATTGCATATGTTGACATGTTGATAATTAAACCAAAAACTCTCTATTTTGTACAATAATGGACCAAAATCGGAAGTTTAATTGGAAGATATACCTGAGGCCGTCGAGTATGTAATACGGCGGTTCAATCGATAGCTTTGAATTCGCGAACGGGAAATTGGTATGAAAATCTCATGGGATTTGGGAAAATTGGGCTCAAAATAGTGAAAATCGATCACAAAATTTCAAGTGAGCGGGATATTTCCCAATGATTTCGTGATAATCGCTCCCGAAAAAAACATAGCCGCCGAAATTGAGCTATGAGTTTAAGAGCGGGTATGAATTTAGTTGAGGGTTTCCAGCTGCAAGTTCTTCAATTAATTCTCCGTCTGTGCGAGTATAAGCTCACGAGAAAATTGATTGATAGGTGTATTTACCTTATTACCCTCCAATTGATGGGCTAATTGAATTTCAACGGATCTTTGATGTCCGTTCGATTTATTTGATCTAGTGTTCCTAATTTATTCTTATTTCCTTCATTAAGAGTCATTCTCACCAGAACCCAACCCTATATATATATATATATATATATATATATATATATATATTAGCTGACAGATGCATTAAATAAAACCTATTTAATAAAACCTTCATAATTTTCCCGCTCATTTTTTCAATTACTGTAGAAACGTTACATTTTACACTAATAAAGTGTAATAATAATTTTAAACTTATTTATTATATAATATTACTACTAACACTAACTGATTATAATTACATTAAATAGTATGTTGAAGTTACATACTTATCAAAAATTGTATTGCAATTTTTTTTTCTTTAAAATGTCTTTTCTAAAATAAAATATTTATTTTTCTTTTTAGCAATTTTTATCTATTATGAATTTTTTGACATGAGTGTCATAATTAAACACCTTAAACTTATTTAGACAATTGAGATGAAAATAATTGTCATAGTTTTCTAACTAATTAAATGTATGATCCATCTAGATTACTAAATTACATTGTCTATTAAGATTTTATGACATCAATATAAATATTCATACGTAATTAAAAAAAATTATATTTACATTACACATTTACATATAGACAAAATTTAAAATGCATCCATTATCTAAAATAAAATTTTATATATTGTATGCATACATATAATATATATTAGTAAAAAGTAAAATTTAATATATTGGATGCATACATTGTTAGGAAATATTTTATTTCCTATATATAATCTAATTATGGGCAACATATTTTATACAATTATATTATATTAGCTATTCAATTAATTAATAGAATCAATTAAGTAAACTAAATTAAGTATAGTTCATGGGCTACATAATATGGACTTATTGAGTGGATACCTAATATTGCTAGGGTTAGGTGATAATGGGTGGCCTACTCTATTAGTATATATAGACTCTCTTGGTTATGGTCCCCAACACACTAAATCAAACACAGTTTTCTTTTCTTCCCATCTGAAAAGGAATAAGGCGATTTAGTTGAGGAAGACCATAATATCAGTTGATCCAATTAATCAATCGAGTTCGTGTTCTGCAAAAGAAATTCAATAGATCTAGGTATTTCTAATAATTTTTCAGATCTAGAGCGATGTTGATTTTCCTAAAATTAAAGCATGTTCTAGGATAATTGTTATTAAATTTATACTATGTGATTATAAATTCCTACATACATATAATTTTATATATTGTATGTATAAATGTGCACAGGATGAATACTAGTAAAAAGTAAAAAAGAAGAAAATATAACGGTGGGTTCTAATCTTTTTTTTTTTGGTACAGGGACCTTCCGGTTTCCGGATCCACAGGAGAACCGACTAATCCAGAATCGAGCCGGGTAGGACCACAAGGGTGGCAAAGCACTCCCTCAAGAGTTTTAACACTGCTGCATTCCCAGGGCCCGAACTCGAGACCACTAGTTAAGCTGGAAGAGACTCAAACCATCTCATCCAAGCGCTCTTGGGTACTATGAGTTCTAATCTAAATCTTTATCATTTTGAATTAAAATGAAATTAAATAATCAATTTACCGAGGTAGTCGGTGAGGACACGACTGTCGGAAAACCGGCCGACGGGCTTTCCGGGGAAGGTAGCGCCGTACGGCTTCTTCCAAGAGCTTGCCAACGATTACCCGTGTCGGCATACGAGTCCCCGAACACATACAGCTTTTTCGGAATCGGCACAAGGGTTAAGCCATGGATAATGCCTAGTCCTGAAAATAATTTTATAATTTATTATTGGAATATATATTTTTTGGCTGGGTAAAAAATTGATTTTTGTGCCACATAAGTGGGGATTTATGAACAAAATGAGATGAAGAAAATGCAAGAAATAGGTGAAAGAAGTTGATCAAGAGATGGTGTATGTACGTATACCTGAGGTCAGAAGAAAACAGAGGAAAACGATGAAGATATTGGAAGAAAACATTGATATTTTGTTCGTCAATTATTGGAATTAAATTCGGAAAAAAAAGAGTGTGTTGGTTAAGTGCATTATACACACTTATATTGAAATAAGTGGTGTGGACTCCCCTCCCTAGGATCCTCAACGGGCGTCTCTCCCCTCTCCTTTCCTCCCTTGTCTCTCCGAATCAGAGTGGGTTCATCAAAGATCGAGTCATCAGTGATAATATTCTCTTGGCTCAGGAGAAGATCCATGATATCTTCCATGCGAATCGAACACGAACCCCGAACCTTGTGCTGAAGCTAGACATGGCCAAAGCATATGATAGGATCGAGTGGTCGTTTCTCAGGGAGGTTCCGTTTCGGATGGGATTCCCCAACCGCTGGATTAGCTTTGTTGAGGCGTGTGTGGAACACTGCATGTTCTCCGTTTTGATTAATGGCAGCCCCACGACCTTCTTTCCATCTACCCGTAGCCTGCGTTAGGGGGACCCTTTACCCCCCTCCCTTTTTGTTCTGGTGGCTGACTATCTCTCTCGCTGCCTTGACAGCTTTATTCGCGATTTCCCGAGGATGACCTACAGCACACGTGGCTGTGGGCCTCCCATATCCCACCTTTCTTATGCGGATGACATTATCATTTGCACTCGTGCGAATGATAATGGGCTAGTCGATCTCATGAGTCTTTTGGACCACTATAGTGAGATCTCTGGCCAGCTAGTCAATGTTAGTAAGAGCACTTTTATCATGGATCACCATATTGTAGATCAGTGGGCCCACCGGATCCACGAGCGCACTGGATTTGCTCGTGGAGACTTACCTATCCCTTATCTTGGGGCCCCCTGTACAAGGGCCATCTGTTGCATGAGCTTTTCATCGATGTCCGTCAGAGGATGATTGACCGGATTTTCGGTTGATCGCATAGACACCTATCTTTCGGGGGTCGACTTGCTCTGATCAAGAGAACTCTTTGCGCCCTCCCTCTTCACCTTCTCGCGGTTATCGATCCCCATCACTCTACGATTCACGAGCTCGATCAGATCTTAGCACGATACTTTTTGAGCTATGGTGAGGGCTCGCGGGGATGGCGGCAGACCCACTGGGTGAAGTGGGACTCCGTTTGTCGGCCTTATTCTGAGGGTGGTCTCGGGATTCGGCGTTTCTCTGACGTTGTCACTGCCTTTTCTTACAAGATGTGGTGGCGTTTTAGGGAGGGAAATTCTCTTTGGGCTCAATACCTTCTTCGGAAGTATTGTCCTGGTGGAGTTGCCCACCCTTGCAGGGTGACGGCCACTGCTCGTGATAGTCGACAGTGGAGACGGCTCACCGTTGTTGGTAGACGTGCTCAGAAGCACATATTCTGGACCTTGGGTTCTGGGGAGGTTAGTTTCTGGGATGAGTGGTGGTTCGGCGAGGCCCCCCTTTCGAGAATTAGACCAGACCCATCTGCCTTTCTTGTAGGTGAAGGATCTTTGGACGGGAGGATTTTGGGATAGAGATAATATGGAGAGTATTTTAGGTGAGGGTGGGGGGTTCAGTAGTCTTAAGATTGACCAGATCCGACAGATTCCCATTCTGGAGGTAGTTCGGACGACATGAGGTGAAGACTTACACCTTCGGGTGCATTCTCTACGTCCTCGGCTGGGGAGATGTGAGACTGGGTAACCGACCTAACCTCCTCTTCGGGGCCATCTGGACCGACCTTCTCACCCCGACCATTTCTGTTTTTTTGTGGCGCCTCCTTTTACGGCACATACCCACTGACACTGTGATGCAGGCGAGGGGGTTCTCCTTCCCCTCCCGTTATCATTATTGTGCTGAGACCGGTACTTTCGATATTGATACTTTAACCCATCTTTTCCTTGAGAGTGAGAATGTGAGGAGAGTGTGGGAGCACTATTCCAGATATACTCATTTACCCCTTCCCACTACATATAGTTTCTTTGAGCTTCTGAGTTTTTTCTCACACCGCACACACAGTAGACACGTGGCTTCCTTATTCCTTGTCTGATCCTGTGGTCCACCTGGACAGAAAGGAATAACGCAAAGCATAGGGATATTACATTTTCTTGCTCTCACATTATTTTGCAGGTAGCCAGATACCTCTCCCTCCTCACAGCCCTGGGCAGACTCACGACGAGAGACTGGACAGGCTGTACGCCGCCTCATCGCTTGAGGCCTCCACCTCCACCGCCTGTCTAGCATCCGNNCAGGATTGTTGTTTGGCTGAAGCCCAAGCCTCCTTGGGTTAAGCTAAACACTGATGGCGCATTAGACAGACATTCCGGAGCTGCCAGAGGAGGGGGCCTGATTAGAGACCATGGTGGGGCACTCATCACTGCCTTCCATGGCCCACTTCGGGCCTCCTCGAGCTATGATGCTGAGATTCAGGCGCTTCAGATCGATCTTCAGATTGCTGCCTCGATCTCCTCCCATATCTGGATAGAGATGGATGTTGCAGCTGTCATCACACTCCTGACATCTGGCCACCAGGGCTCATGAAAGATCCAACATCCTCTTATGCGCATCAGAGACATCCTCCACTCGATCCACTACCAGGTCTCGCATATATTCCGTGAGGGGAACCGCCGATCTGACTTCCTTGCTAGCACCGGGGCTTCTATGCCTCAAATACGTACCCTCCACCCTGAGGACATCCTCCTCCGACTTCGGACCCTTATTCGGATGGACTAGTTGGAGTACCCATCCTTTAGATTTGGACAGCCACCTCCACCTGACCCTACCTAGATTTGAGATTTAGACAGCCGCCACCACCTGACACTGTCTAGTTTTGCTGATTTGGATTTTACACCTGGCCCCCATGGCCTTGGATCATTTACCACATTATGATATTGACTATTTTGCCGGGATCTGTTCTTTTTGTACCCTTGCTGTTGTTGACAGCTTTTCATTTGTATATTCCTTGCTTTTAATTGTGTTTTTGTTGGACTTGATGTACATCAGACATTGTATTTGTGACATGTGGCCTTTCAGCCCGTTTAGGGCCTTTTATATACAGGTTAGGGGTTTGGCCTTAACCCCCCACCCTTTTCGGGTGTTGTTTGGAAAAAAAAAAAAGAAAAAGAAAAAAGTGGTGTGGTCTCACTGGGGGAAGTGGGAAAATTAATGGGGGTTCTGAATGATGATGAGATGTTGGTCAAGATTATTGGGTCAATTTGACTTTACGCGATGTGTGCTATTTTTCTTTGCTCAACTCTCAAATAGAAACTCCAAATTAACGGTTTTTTTTTTTCACTTAATCCTCAATCCATTGTTCATTTCCATGTTGAGTCCCCACTTTAATTAAAAAACAAAGGTTCTCTAGAATCTCTACACTCTCTACCCATACAAATTCATTTCACTTGACTCACTAACAACTGAAAAAAATATAAAATTATCTTGTCAATACCACAACTTTTCTTTATCCACTCGTATTGCTTAAAAACGTGTCCATCAAAAAATGGCTGATGGAAATCGAGCAGAGGCAAAAAGATGAGAAAATGTTACATAAAGCAAAGGTCCACGCAATAATCTCCATCGCCAGCGTGACCGTGCCCTGGCGGCAATTTAAAAAGTCGAGAACTCGCGAGTTGGTGGCGGCTCAAACAGGGTGGCAGAGGCGGTGGCCTCAGCAACGGGCATGGTGATGGTGCAATGCGCCAAAAGTGGCGGAGGCAATGGGAGTAATGAAGGAAGTTGAGCAGCATCATTGGCTTAACTGTCGGAGGCACGAGCGCCGGAGAAATAGTGTCACTAATAGCAGCAACCGCCACATGTAACAAATGAGTTTTCACTTGTTTTTTTATTGTGTGTATGTGTGTGTGTGTGTGTGTGTGGTAGTTTTGATTATTTATTTATTTATTTGTTTTATTTGTTGTTTAAAGAATAAAAGGAATGGATACACTGAAAGGGAGATAGGGGCACAGAAGCAAGTGGGAGCATGTCTGTGTTGCCGCTTGAGGACAGTAACAAAGTAGAGTTCGACTTTGAGGAATGCATGTCAGTTCCAGCCAGAGGTTTCGAGCTTCTTATCGAAACAGGAGATGGTGTATAATTAGCATCATCATCAATTCATCATTATCACAATCAAGACATTTAATATGAATTGCATTCATATTTATTCGGTATTTTTCTCAGTGTTTTGATCACCTAACCATGAGTTATTCACAAAATAAAAATTGAAACAGGTTGGTATCTGCTTAGGTCAGTGGCGGTTATCGTAAGCAAAGAATTGAAAGAAATGTATTATGTTTTGATCAATCTTGTTTTTCTCTATTTTCTTGTGATGTCAATAGTCATACTTTTAGTTCTAAGTTCAAATCTATGTAGAGTCAAAGAATTGTACAGAAATTCATTTTTTGTTGCTACTCTTTTGCAAGTTTTCTAAATTATAACAAGTAATTATTTTTTGTTCAACTAAGTTGGTACTTAATATCATTAAATGAGTACTAAAAAATGTCAAACTAGCATGTGCTATTCTTTTGCAATACCAGTATTAATTCACCAAACTTATAACAATTTGCAAGTAATTCTTGTCCGTTCAACAAAGTGAGTACTGAAACAATTGCATGAGTTAAAGAAACGTCGAACCTAGTATTGTCCTTTTGCTATACCAATATTGGTTTTTATAATTGGTACAGGTACAAGTTATCATGTTCATTCAACAAAGTTGCTACTAAATACTATTGCATTTGTACTAGTAAACATCAAACTTGGTACTGTCCAATTGCAATAGTAGTATCAGTTTACTAAACTTATAATAAGGTACAAATAACTCTTGTTCGTTCAACAAAGTGAGTACTAAATGCTACTGAATGAGTATTAAGACACGTCGAACATGATAGTCTTTTTGCAACACTAGTATCGGTTTTTTAAAATTATAATAATACGTACAAAAACACTTCATTTCGTTATGTGATTGAACATGGTTGACCTAAATTTTACTACTATGTTGTTGATTCAGCTAATATCCATCCACTTCATACATGAATGATTAAAATGAAATGGTTGAAATGACGGGTTAAGAAAACTATGTTTAGTAAATCGGTACCAATTTTTCTTCCTAACAATACCGAGCGTGTTGTTCAATAGTACTTATTAGTTAGAATTTAGTACCGACTTTGGTCAATGAACATGAATTTCTTGTACTTTGGCCAATGTTATGAGATCGATACCTACTCCATAGTGTAATCAATCGGTCATTAATATTTAATAGTATTTATTTGCCTTGATAAGTACCTACTTTAATAAACTTTGAAGAATGTTAAACTCCAATCTTGGATGTTATTTTGTCTACTCGAAATAACTAGTACCTTAGTTTGAATGGGATAATTAATACGAGTAAATAAGTACCCGTGCCAAATAGTCATGAACTTGCCACACTAAGCTAATAAATAAACAACACTAAAGTACTTCATTTGATCGTATGATCAAACTTGATTAGTCTAAATTCTACCACTATGTTGTGCATTAAAATAAGATTCGACCACTTCATACGTGAACGATCAAAATGGCATGTAGACATGGCCAATTAAGGAAATTATATTTAAAAAACCGATAATTGATTTTCTTCACAACAGCAAAGAGTGTGTACTTAAAAAGTACTTACAAGTTAGGATTATGTACCGACTTTGGTCAACGAACATGAGTTTCTTGCATTTTATTAAACAATTATGAGATCGATACCTACTCCATATTGTAATGTACTTGACCGATCATTAATAAGTGCATATTTTGTAGTGTTATGTATTTGTGTTAATAAATTTTAAAAAACATAACTATATGGTCCACGATAATAGAAAAATATAAAATATTCTTACATAAGATACCTAGTCCTAAGAAAATATGAAAAATACTTGATCAAGACTTCAAGAGCTAAGACACACTTTTTCATTGTGGGCCGCGAAATTCTCAGGCAGATCGATTCCTCTCCAAATCTGATGCTGACAGTGGGCTGTGTTATGGGCAACCCAACTTTAGGTGACCAAACCCAATAACCCAATTGTGAAATTGGACCTATAGAATCTGCTTGATCAATACATTCTATAGAATTTGCAAAATGAAGTAGGTTGTCCACAAATTTCAATACATAATTCGCATTTTTTTTAAATGCTGCAAGTATAAAATAGATGTACATAGAGTTGTACATAACGCTCACATAGAGTGAGTTCCACTTGATTTTTTATTTTTAATAGGCCCACTTAATATGAGTATTATGTACCTATAACATTACTCATTTTCTCTATTGCGTGTCGATTGGTTATAGAAAATTTTGTGAATCAATACGTAAAAGATTTGGGGAATAATGAAATATTTTCAAATTATGAGTAGACATAAACACATGTAATAAATGATTAAAACTGTTGCGAGATAAAAAAAAATAAAAAAATAAAAAATAAAGGGGAAATAACAAATATATTTTCTCTTCAATAAATATAAGATAGAGATGTAAAATAGGAATAGCAATTTTTTTTTTTTTTTTTTTT
>CACSLK010030614.1:2613044-2630500 GCA_902706635.1 Striga hermonthica | reverse complement strand
GCTGATGCGGTAGTTGAAGACCGAGCTGAAAATGACCAAGAGAATAACTGATGATCATGTTTTTATTGCTTTCTTAGTTTTGTTGTATTTGTGCGTTTTTTTTCTCTGTATTCCGATTTTAATCAATAATAAATGTTGTTTTTCTTTTAGATCATGGATCGATCTCGAATTCAAAATGGAGATATATGTCTTGCAGATTGTGCAACTACTCATACTATACTCAAGGACCAAAAATATTTCGTCAACTTGAAATTAAATAAAGCAAAGGTAAACACAATATCCGGAAATGAAAAGATAATTGAGGGTTCTGGAAAAGCCATATTTTTTATGGCGGGAGGTACAAAATTTACATTGAATGATGCATTATTCTCCCCAAAATCAACAAGAAATTTGTTGAGTTTTAAAGATATTCGAATGAACGGATACCACATTGAAACAATGAATAAGGGGGGAGCTGAATATCTTTGCATTACCTCAAATATTGCGGGAAATAAATGTGTTTTGGAGATATTACCCGCTTTATCCTCGGGTTTATATTACACCCGGATTAATATAATCGAGGCTTATGTTGCAACCAATTCAAAACCGAATGAAATGTTTAAACTTTGGCATGATAGACTTGGTCATCCTGGCTCGATAATGATGCAAAGAATTATTGAAAATTCTAGTGGGCATCCATTAAAAAATCAGAGGATATTGCAAACACATGAATTGAAATGTGCCTCATGTTCTCAAGAGAAATTGATAATAAGACCATCACATACTAAAGTCGGGCATGAATCACCATTATTTTTGGAAAGGATTCATGGTGATATATGTGGACCTATTCATCCACCTTGTGGTCCATTCAGATATTTTATGGTGTTAATTGATGCTTCTAGTAGATGGTCTCACGTGAGTTTGTTATCCACTAGAAATGTGGCATTTGCTAAATTGCTTGCCCAACTTATCAAATTAAGGGCTCAATTCCCAGATTATATTATCAAAAGGGCCAGACTTGACAATGCTGGAGAATTTACATCTCAAGCATTTAATGATTATTGTATGGCAGTGGGAATTGATGTTGAACATCCTGTAGCACATGTTCATACTCAAAATGGTCTAGCAGAATCATTGATCAAACGACTACAGCTTATAGCCAGACCATTGATAATGAGGACAAAACTGCCCACTTCAGTATGGGGACATGCTATTCTGCATGCAGATAATCTAATTCGCATAAGACCAAGTGCACACCATACATACTCGCCATTACAGTTGGCATCTGGTCGAGAACCAAATATTGCCCATATAAGAATTTTTGGTTGTGCAGTATATGTACCAATTGTTCCGCCCCAACGTAAAAAAATGAGGCCTCAAAGAAGGTTGGGAATATATGTTGGATACGAATCTCCATCAATAATAAAATACCTTGAGCCAAAAACAAGTGATGTTTTTACAACTCGATTTGATGATTGTCATTTTAATGAAGAATTATTTCCCTCTTTAGGTGGGAATGAAAAGTCAATTGAGAAAAATATTGAATGGAGAACATCATCACTATCATATCTTGATCCTCCCACCAAACAAAGAGAGCAAGAAGTTCAAAAGATCATACATCTGCAGAATATTGCAAATCAATTGCCAGATGCATTTACTGACATAAAAAGGGTGACAAAATCACATGTTGCAGCTATAAATGCCCCTGCTCGAATTGAGATTCCAAAAGAAATGGCAAATGACGATGTGCCAAATGAATTAAAGGCACGATTAAAACGAGGAAGACCAGTGGGGTCTAAAGATAAGAATCCTCGAAAGAAAAGAGAAATTCAAGATTCGTTGAAAAAGAATCAAGATGATGGAAAATTTCTGGAACGAACTGAAAATATTGAAATCTCCATCAATTACATAAATAATGGGGAGCTTTGGAAGCATGATGAGATCATTGATGATGCATTCGCATATATGGTATCACAAGAAATTGATAAAGAAGTTGAGGATACTGAACCAAAGTCTATGATTGAATGTCAGAAAAGACATGATTGGGACAAGTGGAAAGGTGCTATTCAAGCCGAGTTAAATTCGCTTAATAAACGAAAGGTTTTTGGACCTATAACCATTATACCCAAAGACATAAATCTATTGGGTACAGATGGGTTTTTGTCAGAAAAAGAAATGAGAAAAATGAGATCACAAGATATAAAGCTCGCCTTGTAGCACAGGGATTCTCCCAGAGGCCTGGGATCGATTATGATGAAACATATTCCCCTGTTATGGATGCAATTACTTTCAGATACTTAATTAGTTTGGCCATCCATGAAAATCTTGAGATGCCTCTCATGGATGTTGTGACTGCTTACTTATATGGATCGCTTGACGCTGATATTTATATGAAAATTCCATAAGGAATTAAAATACCCGAGGCGCTAAAGTCCAAACCTAAAGAGTTATGTGCGATAAAACTGCAAAGATCATTGTATGGCTTGAAACAATCCGGGCGTATGTGGTATAATTGTTTGAGTGAATAATTACTAAAACGGGGATACATAAATAATCAAATATGCCCGTGTGTTTTTATAAAAAGATCACAAGATGGAGTTGTGATAATTGCTGTCTATGTCGATGATCTTAATATTATTGGGACTACAAATGAAATCCAAGAAGCAGTCACTTTACTAAAAGGCGAATTTGAAATGAAAGACCTCGGACAGACCAAATATTGTCTCGGCTTGCAAATAGAACGAGTCCAAAATGGGATATTTGTCCATCAATCTAATTACACTAAACGAATATTGAAATGATTCAATATGGACAAGGCTAATCCACTTAGTACCCCAAAGGTCAATCGAACATTAGATGTTGAAAAGGATCCATTTCGACCTTGTGATGAAGATGAAGAAATACTTAGTCCTGAAATACCATATATGAGTGCAATTGGAGCTCTTATGTATCTTGCAATTGGACCAGACCAGATATATCTTTTGCTACCAACTTGTTGGCGAGATATAACTCAGCACCTACAAGGAGACATTGAAATGGAGTTAAGCATATATTCAGTTATCTCAAAGGGACAATCGATTTGGGACTGTTTTACTCTAATGATAAAAAACATGAATAATCGGTTTTGCAGATGCATATTATCTATCAGATCCCCATAAAGCAAGATCCCAAACCGGCTATGTTTTCACGATTGGCGGAACTGCATTTTCTTGGCGCTCCCAGAAACAAACATTAGTTGCGACATCTTCAAACCATGCTGAGATCCTTGCACTTCATGAAGCAACTAGGGAAAGTATCTGGCTCAGAAACATGACTCAACATATTCAACAAGCCAGTGGACTATCGAACAATAATGATCGGACGGTGATATTCGAAGACAATGCAGCATGTGTCGCTCAAACCAAAAAAGGATACATCAAGAGTGACAGAACTAAACATATCCCGCCAAAATTCTTCTCATATGCGCAAGAGCTTGAAAGAAACAAACAAATCAAAGTTCAATACATTCGATCAAGCGATAATGCAGCTGATTTATTTACGAAGGCGCTCCCGATGACAATGTTTCGAAAGCACATACACAACATTGGAATGACACATCTTCGGGATTTGTACAAATGATAATTTGAGGGGGAGTATGTGCGGCTGTACTCTTTTTTCCTTATCTCGGTTTTTTCCTACAGGGTTTTTCCAGATAAGGTTTTTAACGAGGCAACATAAACGCACATTTAATAGTGGTAATTCTAAGGGAGAGTGTTATAATATGTGGAATTTACCACTAAAAATAATAATAATAATAATAATAATAATAATAATAATAATAATAATAATAATATTATCTTTTATATTATTATATTGTAATGTGCATTGAAGTGTGTGCTAGTGTATAATTGAAGGCTTAAACTTTGTCTATAAAAAGAAGCCAATGGGCATTGTAAATTTTACACGGAAAAGTGACGAAGAGAAAAAGAGAAATAGCATCTTTTGATTTATATCCGGTTTTTACATTGCGTTCTTTATTCTCCGTATTTTATAACAGTTGGAAGTAATTTTGAGAGGGCAAAACTCCGTTGGAATTAGTTGAAATAACATTCTCTTTTTTTTAACCAAGTTGAAATAACCTTCTCAAAACCGAAAATTGTTGGAAAAGTTTCACTTTTATCCACTTAAACTATATTCCCTCCTTTTTAAAATGTTTGTCGTTTTGACTTTTTTGATTCATCCATTTTGCTATGTATCCATACATAGCAAAATTGATGAATCAAAAAAGTCAAAACGACAAACATTTTAAAACGGAGGGAGTATTTTCTAATGGATCAATTTTAACACCAAATGTATACTTTATTATGAATTTACTAGTGTGCAATGCACAGACTAGTTTTATTAAGGTAAACATTGAGATTTAGATGATTGGATGATCGTAAAACGCATGTATTGGAATAAAGAAAATATAACTTACTGTTGTAAATTAGAACTCTTAATTTTTAACAAGCATTCATCAATCAAAGCATAAAAGATGTGCAATAAAGGGAACGCTAAAAGAGAAGCAGAAAAGTATGTTCTTATTCATCAGTATATCACCCTTTTATAGGGTTTACAAGAGAGAAACTCTAAAACTTAATTTTCTAACTAATGGACTTCAGGCCCAATTATATATTAGTAATGTCCATAATAATATATGTATAACACTTATATATTATTAAACACATCCTTGTACACAACCTTATTTGTTTGATCTTTTGATACATCGTCTATCACCACAAATTATATTAGAATTCGAGATAGGCTTAAATAAATCAATTATTATTTAGAAGGATATATATTATATTTGTAAGTGTATGCAATTATTATTTATATTTATATTGTAAGTATATGAGTTTATATTCAAATTTGAATTATAGAAGATTAAACAAAACTTTAATTTTTAGGATGTTCCAGTCCAATTTCATTTTGAGTTGCAAATTAATATTAGCTGACTCTATTTTATGTTTAAAAATTTTCGAACTAAAGAAAGTAATTGCCAAATGATAGAGGATTTTTAGATTTTGATTTCAATTTGAATTTAGGCCCAATTTCTGTTCAATCTGTCTTTTTGTTTAATAAGCATTATCTGTTGTAAATAGGTAAACATACATGTTACAATTTTTGTATAATTTGAAGTTCTCGATTTTATGATAAACATATTTTATAATAAAAAATGAGAAAATTTTCACTTTTACAAATTTGGCATGCCGGATCTTACATAATTTAACTTATTTCTATGCAATCCGATTTTTTAATAAACAATTAATCTGTTGCAATTAGTAAAAGATATATGTGATATTATTTTACCTAATTCGAAATTTACGATTTTATGGTAATCAATTTTTTTTTAAAAAAATAACAAATGAGAAAGAATTTTGACTTTTGCAAAATTGTAAGCATCAGTCAAAATTTACCTAAATTAAATCCACAAAACTCATGAATTTAGGGTGAATATATAGCTGGTTGATTTTTTAGGTATAATTTTTTTAAAAAAAATTACCAAAATAGAATGAAATAAATGTTGGTTGACTTTTTTTATTACTATTTTTGGTAAATAGATTGTCTCTTTATATAAACTAGTGCATACCCCGTGCGATGCACGTGATACATATAATAAATCAATTATTTCTATAGGACTTGTACGTCTAGACAAAAAAACAATAGATTAGGATCATCCATATTTAACATCTTTTAAGAAGTGGCGTTTATTTAAGCCAAGAAATTAACATATTAATTAATATATAATTCCGCTAACACGTCATACTAATATTTATTTGATTTTAGAATACATATTTATTCATTGATATAAGAAAAAATAAAATTTTTATTTATTCTCGTTCACCATATAATACTCAATTATTATTTTATTATAAAATTTATAGTCATATAATGTTACTGTTATTATTTATAAAAGTTATAAGTAGTCTTCTTTATGTAATGAAATTCAAAATAAAATTTTGAGTATAAATGTTTACAAAATACACACATGTTTTTTAGAATTCACTTTTCTCGTAATAATTCTTTTTTGAAAAAAAAATGATTTAGCAATTGCCAAAAAATAAATCTCTTACATAATCGAGAGATTTTTTCTAATTTTCATCCTAAGGCTTTATGGTTTATTTAACATACTATGCAATAGAAAAATATTTTACAATAAGTTCATTTTTGAAACATAACAAAAAGAAAGTGATAAAAACACTATCATAGTTGACAATAATATACAAATAAATAACATGTCAAAATTTTAAACAATAACTAATATAATTTTATTATCTAACCATCAATAAAATCATTTAATGATGTGATCATTATCTTTTAAATGATAAATAATATTATTTTTTTTAAAAAAATATTAGTTTTATATAATTAAATAAAATTTTAAAAATATTACTCGACAAATATTAATTATAATGGATATGAGAAAATTATTGCATAAATTATTTAAGAAAAAAATCTTTAAGATCATATCTGGATAATAAATGTAAATATGCAAGCATTTAATGCATATAGTAAAAAAAATTCCAAATAAGGTTTGCATTAAATGTGTGTTGACTTTTCTTGCTACTATTTTTGGTAAATAGGTTGACTTTTAATATATATATATATATATATAGATATAGATATAGAATAATAAATATTGGTGTCAACATTTCAAAAATCTTTTACTTTTAGTAAAAAACTAATGTTTGTGTTGAGTTGGGTACACACACAACACGTGGACACTAACGTAATTACTTTATTATATTAACAAAGTAATTACACAAACACAATATAGACAAAAATAAATACCTCATTTATCAAGACCAAAACACACTATTTATTTTATTATAATACACTCTTTTACACTCAATATTATTTCTCTACCCACACAATTACTCACACAACACTCCACACTTTTATTTCTTATTTTTATCACTCCCAACCACTACAACTCATTCTTCTCTTTTTCTTATTTTCTTCACACTGCACGCACACACATATATATAGCTTATATAACATTAATTCTTTAACTACTAACAACTAACTACTATCTAACAACTAATTATTTCCTAACTTAATTATATATTAAATATATTAGATAATTTAAGAAACTTCTAGTTGGTGTTGATTAATTAACACTCCCCCTCAACACCAACATTGTCTCGCCGTAGTCTTCGGCCACCTTACATCAAGAAACGGATCTTCACATAATTTAGAGTTTGTGAATATTTTTCTTGTGTGCTTTAGGCTTGGTACTCGTACTCTCGCTGATCTATAGGCTTGTGGGCTCTTGACACTTGGTTGATCATCTACTCTTATCCAATGCTTGTTGGCTTGCCCGTGACTTTTTAGCTCGTCTTCAACTCTATCTTCCTTATTTAATCTTTTCTCACCAGTTTCGGAGATTGGCAACATCAAGTTGTCAACTGTCACCGTACTCTCTTCACTGTACTCGATCGGATTTGATAATTCCTTCATATCTTCTGTTTCATCACTTGAGCTTCCTGAGATATCTAGCCAATCATCATTTGAGTCAACAAGCTCAGTGATCGTTGCCGTTAGCCATATCTACTTTTTCACCAACTTCTTCTTGTTCAATTACGGCTGATAGTGCTTCAAGATCCCATTCATCGTCACTTTTGTGTGCCTCATCCGATGTGACTGCATTTCCTTCCCCTGGATTCTTCTTCGACCAACAATTCCTCGCTATGTGGCCTTTCTTTCCACAGTTATAACATTTCCCTTCAAATCTTCTACTTTCTCGAGGTTGGTCGCTCAAATTTTCTTTCTTTTGTGCTCCTCCTAAATGAGCACTCCTCTCGTCTTCATCCTCGTCGTTGTCGTCTCTTTTCCTCCAATGACAATTTTTATTGTGTCGACCTCTTATATTCTTTACAAAAAGTAATTCTTCATCATTCTTGGATGAGGCTTGGAACATTTGCTTAGCTAACGCTTCTTGGTCAGCTAGCAAATTTTTCAACTCTACAAGAGAAGGTTGGGTCGGCCAACCTTGCACAGCAGCAATAAAACCTCTATATTTTTGCCTCAATCCGTGAATGATTATTCTCCTTATCCGTGAATCTAACATACCAGCAGAAGAATCTAAATTAGAGATTTCACGACAAAGAGACTTTACCTTAGCAAAATACTGGTTTATCGTCATGTCTCGTTGCGTGATGGATAGAAGCTCGTTCTCCAGAAGTTGCAATCTCGCGTTGTTCCTCTTTGAGAACAACCCCGCGAATGTGTCCCATGCGTCCTTCGGTGTCTTCGCATCTCTAATATGCTCCAGCATCTCCTCCTCGATCGTGGTCTTGATAGCAAACATGGCCTTACCAGCTTTAACCTTCCATTTCTTCAAAGCTGTTGAATCCTCCGGTGGTGTAGCCTCACTACCACTCACAATCTCCCACAAATCTTGGCCTTGCAAATACGACTCCATGTACGTCGACCACGTGTTGTAATTCTGACTATTAAGCTTCTTGATACCTCCGACCACTTGAAGGTCTGCCATCGTGGCTCTACTCGATCAACTCGCCACACACTTTGCAGTACTAAACTGCACACAAACTTTGCAGTACAAAACTGCAAAACTACGACCAAGAAGCTCGACAAAACAATTCGTACCTCAACTAACGCCAGACTTAACTCGCCTGGCTCTGATACCACTTGTTGAGTTGGGTACACACACAACACGTGGACACTAACGTAATTACTTTATTATATTAACAAAGTAATTACACAAACACAATATAGACCAAAATAAATACCTCACTTATCAAGACCAAAACACACTATTTATTTTATTATAATACACTCTTTTACACTCAATATTATTTCTCTACCCACACAATTACTCACACAACACTCCACACTTTTATTTCTTATTTTTATCACTCCCAACCACTACAACTCATTCTTCTCTTTTTCTTATTTTCTTCACACTGCACGCACACACATATATATAGCTTATATAACATTAATTCTTTAACTACTAACAACTAACTACTATCTAACAACTAATTATTTCCTAACTTAATTATATATTAAATATATTAGATAATTTAAGAAACTTCTAGTTGGTGTTGATTAATTAACAGTTTGATCCTTGGTTCTTTTAATAGCGAATTTCAATAAATTATATATCATTTCTGGCCACTCGACTTATTTAAAAATACCTTCAACTCGTAGTCGGTGTCTTGAAGTTTGTCAAAATCGTCATTATTTTTTTCAAATATTTTCAACCAAATCGTGCATGAATCAATGATTCAGTTGTTGGACTTTTATAAATATATATATATATATATATATATGTATGTATGTATCGAGAACTGGTTTGCTGAATAATCCAACAGTGTCTCCATCGCCAATTGGAGCTCTCAATAACCTACCGGTATATCAGCGAAAGTTCCAATTTTCTCGGTTGCAACGACTCAATGGAAAAGTGAATTTTTTTGCCACCAAGATCACAATAGGTTTTATTTTTTTTAAAAAAAAAAATCACTATTTTAGGTTTTTTAGTGCAATAATAATTACACTATCAACTTTATCAATGCCAAAACAATATTTTTTAATGATATGTAATAAATTTTTATTTTCTAGGTAAAGTAAGAGAATTTTTTTCAAGACTGCGAAATTTCTTCATCAAGGAGACAATATTTAGAGCTGGGACTTGCATCCTTCATAGCTGGACTGCCCTCTGCAGGATCTTTTTCTCTGCCAGCAAAAACATTATATCATCCTAATGACTCGGTTGCTAAATGCTCGATTATTATTGTTTACAAGTCCGAAAAATTTTGATGTCTTCAAGAAAAAATACGATGTTTTTTTACAACGATAACAAAACTTACATGTTCGAATATATTAAATTCCCAACGACGACAAGGATAAATGCCACGTAGTATAACCAATCTACCTGTAAAACTCAAATCGATATTTTTCGGTATGGATTTTAGAAAATGAATGGCTTTTCTCAGGTGGTATCAACTTAATTCTAACAAGCTAAAATCTGCAGAAAATAGAAAACATTAAAGATACCGTTTGCTCGTAGAAGAATGTTCGAATCACAACAGCCCACATATCTGATGTAAGAAGAGAAAGATTGAACAGTGTGGATCCACTCATCTTTATCATAAGTTATTACAAATATTTCATAGAAATATCGAAAGACATTATCATTTCAAACTAAATGATTTAGAAACTAGCCTTGAGAACAAATGGGAGAATTAAATGGAACAGAAAGCTTGCCACTGCATAACTAGCATAAGCTGAAGTCTAGAACAAAACATTCATGACAATAAAATTTGAAAATCAGAAGGTTAATAAACTAACCACATTAGAGTCGATACTTACAAGTCCAGCAGACCATTTGACCGACTCGAATGCCTTCCTCTCGAGGACAGTACTAACACGAAAAGGTCAAGATTAAGACACTAATAATTAATTAAAGTATGATGACGATTAACGATTTTTTTGGTAGCCAAATATGACTGATTGGACAAAAAAAGATTTTGTGTAAGGATACATCTCGGTTGCACTAACGAGCATGCGGAACATGGCAATCATAGCCACTGCCTCAATTTGATCTTTTTCCTTCACACAAAATTCCTCATTATCAAAATCAAAATTTGCTCAACAAACGTGAAAGGGAAGAGCTAAGAAACAAAACGAATAAGTGTATGGTATTTTCACGTCTTAACTAACTGACATACCTCACCAACATTGCTTATCGCGTAAAAGAAGGAGCCTGCGATTACAAGACAATCACCCAAAACAGGATTCGAATCACCTGATCAAACAAAACAAGCATTTTAAAATACACTTAATTTGATGGAAAATCGGAACTTTATATATATAATTTCACTTTGATAAAAGGATCGAAAAAGGTCACCTTCAACGGCCACTTCGGCATTAGAAAGGAGGACTAGGCCGAGGCCGGCCACACAAACAGCCGAACCCACAAACTGACGAACCGAGTATTTCGTGCCCAAGAAAATCCATGTGAGCATGACTGCCCATGCTATTGTCCAACAATTCAGGATTGTCACACTTGTAATTGATGTAAATTGGAATGATTTGTTAACTGTTATGAACAAAATGTTAAAAAATATTAAAAAAAAACCACTATGTATGAAATTTAAGTTTATATTCATATTCTATCTTTTATTTCGTTTGAATGATTGACACGTTAAAATCGACATCTTTTATTTCAAAAAAAAAGTTCATATTTCAAAATATGCCGACTTAAGAATGTCATATTTACCGAGGTATTTGTCGTGGATGTCAAAAAAATTCACATAACAATTTCGTACCGTAAATTCTTGATAAATTACTAAAAAAATTTCTTATCTTTTTCAGACAACTATTTTCACTAGTTTTACTGTACGTATGCATCTAACTTTTTTTTACCAACAATTTGCAACACCGGTGTATCAAAATGCTCCCATACACCACAACCAGGGACATGTAAGTTGAGAAGGACAGAGTAAGTGGTGAATCCACTGTAAAAAACAATAACAAAAACATGAACAACTGACATTAACACTTCAAACTTTAAAGAATTTCATGCAAGAAAAGAGAATTAATTTACCTTGAATGTCAACTAAAGAAGAGGTAAAAGTCATAAGTGCCAAGGTAAAAGAAATTAACTGTCCTAAGCCCAGCTCAAAAAATGTCCTGCTTAGCCCCTCATTCTTTGATCTCCACCAGCTGCTGCTCATTATCAAAATAATTTATTTATAAATGATATAATTTTTTTTTTTTTATTTTATTTTTTCTTAATTTTATGGAAGAATGGGAAAAATGAGGAAGCTCAAATAATGTATTATTACTATCCCTACTTAAATTTTCAATACTTCATAAATTTGGGAAGGGGAAAAATAATTCCATTTTGAGGACAGTTGAGCAGCATTTTTTTTACGGAATATATACACTTTGTTTACGTAACTATCCAGAAATTTGCACTTTACCTACAAAACTTTTTTTTTAACACTTTGTCTGCCAAATTTTGATTTTTTTGTACATTTTGCCATTTTTTTTTGTCACTGTCGGCCACACGTGGCGATAAGGCACCCCTTTCAACTGGAAAATGTAGCATCAATAATTAAGATGGTACCCATGGGCCATTTCCTATCAAAATTTTTAACATTTTAATTGGTCCCAATATATGTTGTAAAACATTTTGATATTTTTCAGTATTACACATTGCTTTTACTTTTAACATTTCAACGTTATGTAATTTATATTTGAAATAGTTGTTAATACTACTTTTTGGCATTTAATTTTGGAGTTTATATGGTACAAAAACACCAAAGTAATCAAACAGAAATGCTATGGAATCATCGGATGATTTTCTTATGAAGTTATCCGTAACTTTATTATTGACACGTGTCCAATTTGTATTTATTGCAAGACGTGTCGATACACCATTTGTAGATAATTATGGATGACTCCATAAGTCGAGTCATCCGATGACTCCATAGCAAACCCGATGTAATCAATCCTAATTCCTTAAGAAATTGGCAGGCATATCCAATCACACTAAATTTCACGATTTTCAAAGCAAAAGCATGTCACCAAGATTATCCTTACAAATAACAATATACTCCCTCCTATTTTTTTTAAATGTCATTCTAGCTTTATCAACTATTTGCTAAATAAATGTCGTTTTGGATCTTTTGTACATATTTTTCCATTATTACCCTCATTTAACTAATAAATACATCACGTCTTTTCATAATCACTATTCATCTTTTTCTCAAAACACTCATCTCTATCTTCATTAAATAAGGTTATTATTGACAAAAAAATATTCTTAATAGATGTACAACATCCCAAAACGACATCTATTTAAAATAGGAGGTAGTACATGAAAAGACTACAATTTCGTCACGTAATGGTTCCGTGAGAGATTTTAGCCTTTAATATGTATACAAGTCTATATATATATTGAAAGTCAACTTATTTACCAAAAATAGTAGCAAGAAAAGTCAACACACATTTAATGCATACCTTATTTGGAAACTTTTTACTATATGCATTAAATGCTTGCATGTTTACATTTATTATCCAGATATGTTCTTAAAGATTTTTTCCTTAAATAATTTATGCAATGATTTTGCTGATATCCATTATAATTAATATTTGTCGAGTAATATTTTTTAACTTTTATTTAATTATATAAAACTAATATTTTTTTAAAAAAAATAATATTATTTATCATTTAAAAGATAATGATCACATCATTAAATGATTTTATTGATGGTTAGATAATAAAATTATATTAGTTATTCTTTAAAAATTTTACTAAAATAAAAACCGGCTTAAGAAAAAAATCTCATAACATCCGATAAGTAAAAAAAAATGTATGTAAAATCTTTACTAAAATAATAAAAAGACTTTATTTATTTGTCTTATTCCATAATAACATCGATTTAGTCAAAACAAATCCCATAATCGGTGAAGTCAAAAAATGTACGTAAAGCCTATTTATACTAAAAAAGGCAAATTCAAAATTCTTTATCTAATTTATGTTTAAAGCATTTTATTTAATATTTATTTATATGAAATATTGGATAGGATTGCTGGATCTGAGTCAATTTTGAAATCGCTTTGTTTGGTATGAGAGGATTATCCGCATCCTATATATGCCTAAAGCATATTACTTTATATTATTTAATTATTTTATTTAATATTAAATTTTTTATCCATGATATCAGTTTTGTCAAAAAAAATTGAACAAACAAACAAAAATAAGAAACGAGATTAATTACCTTTCGACTTGTAAAAAATTTATGGGTGGACGTAAATATTTAACAATGCTGTTTCAAGTTCCTTAAATAATACTATAACTATGATGTTGAAATATAATTTGTTTTATGAGTGACGTAAATATGCTGTTTAAAGTTCCCTAAAATAATTTTTTTAAAAAAATTATGTTGTTTAAAGTTCCTTAAATATTAATATATTTAAAGTATACACATGATGTAATATATTAAAGTCAAAACAATGTTGGAAGGCTTTTGAATTATCTAAGTTAATTCATTTAAATATTTAATCCCATTAAATCTTCAATCCATGGAATATTTTACTAATCCCGTGAGCATGTTGTTTTGTTATTGTAATCAACTTATACACTATTTTACTAATAAATTATTTAATATCTATGTACAAGGAGGTCTTTAATAATATATAATTTTTTTGTCAGATACTATTTTATTGTATAATTTTCTTGCGTACTATAAAACTTTTATTGAATATTGCATCTTATAATATAATATTTCCTAAATAAATATATCCCGTGTCTCGCACTGGTCCCGTACTATATATCCCATATATTTTTTTATTCATTTATATAATTATAAGGTTGGATAAATAACCTTAAAATTGTGCACCCCGTGCATCGCACGGGCTCTGTACTAGTTAGTTATTATACATAGATATAATCTATGATCGAAATCTCTCACGAAATCATTTCGTGATGGGACTGTAGTCTTTTCCCAAAATACATAAGCTAATCTAATTATTTATGGATTACAACAAGAAATCCAATATGCAGACTGAAAAATAAAAACATAAAAATTCACTATTTATATCATGCACTTAGCATAAGCATTAATTTCTTAATGAATTAGTAAAAACAGAATCATTTCACAAGACTTGAATTTTCTTCCCCAATGAGGTGATGATATTCTTGATCAAAATTAGTATCCTCAATGGTTGGACTCCTCTCTGGGCCCTTCTCTCTGTTGTACACAATATCATCTCCATTAATATGATTGATACAATTTTAGGATATTTCCAAAATACACAGAGATTTTAGTGAAATGCAGGTAAAAAGCTCACGTTTTCGAGTATATGAAAATACCGGCCACGACGAGCAGAAAGGCCGGATAATATAACCAGTCAACCTGCACGTTTTCAAAGCCGGAAGAATTTGCGAAAAAAAATATCGTTAACCAAGGTACTTAAAAAAAGAAGCTCGATCGAAAGCAAATATAAATAATAATAATAAAAGGAAAGAAAGTCGCGCCCTGCCTTCTGCTTGTAGATGAATGTTCTAACTACAACTGCCCAAATGTCGGATGTTAGAAGGGAAAGATTGAACAGTGTGGCTCCGCTTATCTGTATAAAACATAATCCATCTTAAAGCATGATCGACTATAGAGGATGTTTTAAAGGAGATGGGTTCGATTTTGTAGTTCTTTTAATTTCCTTGAAATTTATTATTCGATGCATGATATGTATAATGAAAATTGAAAACTAGCCTTGAGAACGAAAGGAGCAAGCGTGTAGAACAGAAAGCTCGACAATGCGTAACCAGCGTATGCCGACACCTGAAAACCACAAAGGAAAACAAAGGAAAACAAAAAATAATGATAAAAAGGAAAATCACATTTTTAGAATCGAACAATGAGCGTTCTTTTTGCACGATTGAATTCTAAATTACGACAACTCTTAATTTGTTGCACCATTTTTTTTTTTTTTTTTTTTTTNTTTGTTCTACTTACAAGTCCAGCAGACCAATTAATCGACATCAGGGCCTTCCTCTCCAAGACAGGACTAAGAAGTAAATTAAAGAATTAAACAACATAAATTCTCGATTTCTTAAAAAAAAAAATGTAGAAAGCTTATGGATGATGTTTGTGAATATAGTTTGAAAAAGGATACATCTCGGATGCGCTAACGAGCATACCAAACAGACCAATCATCGCTATTACTTCAGTTAGATCTTTCTTCTTCGCGCAAAATTCCTGTATATATCGATCAAAAAGGAAGGAAATAATAAGGCAAAGCCATTCATAAAAACAAGAAACTTTTTAACTTCATAGCCTAACGAATAGATGTTATCTTATTATAAACCAACCTCACCAACATTGCTCATTGCAAACAATATCGTCCCTGTTATGACGAGAAAATCGCCCAACAGAGGATTCGAACCACCTGAAATGCGAGCCAACAAAGTTGGTTATTATAACATGCGATCTCCATAAATTAGTAACAACTCAAAACAAACAGAATATTAGTTATTTTAAAGGCTCATCAGAAGAAAAGATTTTATTTGTCTGAAAAAAAAAGGGTCGTTTGAATTTCACCTCCACCACCACTACCACCACCCGAATGGGCATCAGAAAGAAGAACGAGGCCAAGGCCCGCGATGCAAACTGCTGCACCGAAAAATTGCCAAGCGGAATATTTCGTGCCCAAGAAAATCCACGTGAGAATAATTGCCCAAGCTATAGTCCAACAATCCAGGATCGCCACACTTGTGATCGACGTGAATTGGAATGCTTTGTTCACTGCAGTAAAAAAAAAATGGTACAAAAAAAAAGTGAATATCAGCATCTTATCCAATTTTAATAATTACTGAATCAATTCACAGAGCATCAAAGGTAAGATTTACCGAAATAATTGCCGTGGACGTCAACAAGCGCAAGGAGAACATACCAATACCAAGAAACCTACATTTCGAGATTGTTTACAGCGTAAGTACATGAAATAATGTTATGGTTAGTCGTTTAAAAAATCGACAAGCAGTTCGAACGAATACCGGTGAAAAAAACATGTATTTTACCAACAATTTTTGGCGGCGGTACAACATAACACTCCCATACACCACAGCCAAGGACAAGTACGTTGAGAATGACAGTGTAAGAGGAGTATCCACTGTATAATCAGCCCAATTGAATCATGTTAGGTGAAAATAGACTCTAATTTGTTAGATACTTTTTTTTTTCAACATGTTTACATTTTTTTCATACTCAAACATTATACTTTAGAAAACAAAACATGATTTTTATAGTATAAGACCACAAAAAAAGTTGAAGGATATTGGACTACAAAACAAAGGAAAAGGCGAATGTCTCGTCACGGAACCATTCCGTCGTGGTTTTAAACGTTAGAATCGTCATGCAACCGTCAGGGATAATTTATAAAACGGTTACAAACCTCGACGGAATTGTTCCGTAACGGAGATTGATTTTTTATTACCTTCAATGGAGATTAAAGAAGCAGTAAATGACATAACTGCCAAGTCCAAAGAAATCAACTGCCCCAAACCCAGCTCCAAAATTATCTTCTTCATCACCTCTTTCTCTTTCCACCACAATCTGTTGTTGCTGCCGCTGGATTCACTTGAACATACGAAAATTCTGGACACTGTTGTATTCAGTGATAAAGTACAGTAGTTGGAATTCTAGTTTGGGAGTTGGGACAACAAATATGGAGATTTGGAGAGTGGCACATGTTTTCTGTGAACTAACAGTCAAAGCTTTTATTAAGTATTAGTTATTATGGGAAATATAAATATGCGATAAATATTAATACGGTACATTTTAAATACATTTCCTAAAAAATTTTAACTAAAAATTATCTTCGACTAGTAAACAATTTACAAAAATAAATTTAATGAAATTTATGTAAAAAATACCCGTTATAAACAATATTAAGTGTTGTTATCTTTTTTTTTTTTTTTTTTT
>CACSLK010030614.1:2459780-2472778 GCA_902706635.1 Striga hermonthica | reverse complement strand
CTCACTGTCGCCGAAAAGCATTCTGTCCAAAACTCCCGTAATAGAATATTACATAATCTAAGCATACTAAGTTCACATGAATGGCGACCCAAAATTACAGACAAAATTAAATGTAACGCCAAACTGATAGACGTACCCATAGGCACAAGGCGTGCGGATAATTATCAACTAACTTTGACCCATAACAATACTAAAAACTAAATACTAAATGCTAAATAAAATAGTACTATATAATAATTTCCATTTTTTTTTTTTTACTTTATCCACATTATTAATAATAATAATATAATAATAATAATAATAATGACTCTATTTATATATATGTGTACTACTTGACCGCCTCATCTCAAGCGTGATGGCACGGAAAAACTTGGTTTTGTTATTATTATTGGGGTTGGCCGTGGCTTCCACCGCCGAGTACCGCCGCCCACCGCGGCGGAGGGAGCTTTCGCAGCCGCTGAGGAGAGAACTCGATGACGTTGAATCAACTTCTCCCCAGCAGGTGTAATGAATTACTGTTTATAGTTGATTATAATTCTCTTGTTCTGCCATTTTGTTTTTTCTTTTTAATGGTGTCATAAAGTGAGTGGATGTTTAGCACTGTACCCCGCCATCTTAAGTAATATATATGCTGCCTGTATGTGTTTTTGGGGTTTAGAATTTTGATTTGGAAAATTCATATATAATTTATATATGCGTATTAGAATATTCACTTGTGAGTTGTCTTGTATCGTATTAAAACATTTACTTTGGCTTCATGTGGGTTTTCTCCCGTTTGTTCCATAGTATCAGAGTTGAATCTATGAGAGACCGTGCAATGACATACTTGTTTTCCCTATGTACCCGTGTTTCATCTGCGTGGAACTACTCTCTTTCTTACAAAAGGGAAAACATATATATGACCTTTGAAATATTGAATTTAGTAGAATCATAAACTTAAATTTTTGAAAGTTTAAATCATTAAAAAGTACTGAAAAACAAGTCGTACTTTTTTTTTATTTACTAATTTATTTATTTATTTATTTTTATTATAATTATATCTGAATCAAGCAGGTGCACATATCTTTGAGTGGTGCGAACCACATGAGAGTCTCATGGATCACTTCAGATCCAACTCCATCAGTTGTGTACTATGGCCCAGGCCCAATTCTAGGCCCAGGATCGAACTCCCTCTCATCCACCGGAAGTTCCAACCAATACAAGTACATGCTGTATCAATCCGGACACATACACGACGTCGTCGTCGGCCCATTGGACCCAAATACAGTGTATCACTACCGCTGTGGCTCACCTTCCTCCGATGAGCTCACCTTCAAAACTCCCCCATCACAATTTCCCATCAAATTTGCTGTCTTAGGTAGTTATTAAAGAAAAAAAACTCGACCAATCCCACTATATATATATATCAACTGACGACTAATTATTTCTACGTCCATTTTAAATAAATACAGGCGACCCGGGTCAAACCGAGCACACGAACTCAACCCTAGACCACGTATCGAAATCAAACTACGACGTGTTGTTATTACCGGGCGACCTCTCGTACGCGGACTTCTACCAACCTCGGTGGGACACGTTCGGGCATCTCGTGCAGCCGCTCGCCAGCACCCGGCCGTGGATGGTCACTCAAGGTAACCACGAAATCGAGTCAATCCCTCTACTGCACAAGGAGAAGTTCACCTCGTACAACGCGAGGTGGGCCATGCCACATGGCGAGAGCGGGTCCCCCTCCAACTTGTTCTACTCTTTCGAGGCAGCCGAGGCCCACGTGCTCATGCTCGGGTCGTACGCGGATTTCGAGCCGGGGTCGGAACAGTACAGATGGCTCGAGTCGGACCTGAGGAAAGTGGATCGAGGCAGAACCCCGTGGCTTGTGGCCGTGGTGCACGCGCCATGGTACAACACGAACGAGGCCCATCAAGGAGAGTACGAGTCGAGCGGCATGAGGAAGTCCATGGAGGATTTGCTCTACCGGGCTCGTGTGGACGTGGTTTTCGCGGGCCACGTTCATGCGTACGAGCGCTTTGTGAGGGTGTACAACAATAAAGCCGATGATTGTGGGCCGGTCTATATAACGATTGGAGATGGGGGGAATCGCGAGGGTCTTGCTAACCGGTAGGACAAAAATATGATATTTTATAGTATAAGTATTATTTTAAATGAAAAAACAAAATATGATCCTATTCTTTTTTTTTCCAAAACGATAGATAAATATATTATCCTATTCACATGACAGTTTTTACTAATACAAGAATTTGTTATTGAAATTTGTTTTATATTTTTAACAAATTGGGCTGAAATTGTGATATTTGGACAGGTACATGGATCCACAGCCCGATATATCTGCGTTTAGAGAGCCAAGTTTTGGGCATGGGCAACTCTTGATACAAAATGGGACCCACGCCTTGTGGACGTGGCATAGAAATGACGATGATGTGGAATTTGCATCTGACCACATTTGGTTGACAACTCTTACATCAGTTTCCAAGTGTTCCTAGTTTTGATCCAAGTATTTTTCTTCCACAAACATAAATTATTGCATTATCTTACTGGGTTGTGTATAGAGAAGCCCAAATAAAATTTGTGCTTAGATACTCTTTTAATGAACAATTTGGGCCTCAACTGAATATGGGATGCAACTGGCTAGGCCCATTAATCTTGGAATTGTTAAAAGTTGTGAATGACTATAAATATTGAAATTTAGAAAAATTACACTGTTGATCTATAAATTTTATTTTTGTTTCGTTTATTAAATAATTGTTTTTAATTGAAATTGGGCTAAAATTGAAGCTTTACGAATAGTGGTTTCGTTGTTTATTTTTTTTTCATTTGTTTACAAGATTGCATTGTTTTTTGGATTAGTTGTTTAAAAATAATTAATTAGTTTTTGTGTGACCACTAATTTTGAATGTTCTAATCATGTAATTATTTAAATATTGTAAACATGTAAATATTTAAACAAGAATTAATAAGGAGAATAAAATTATTTAAATAATAAATAAACAAATAAGGAAAATAGATTATTAAAACAACCATTAATAAATAAATAAATTAATTAATATTTCAATCAATCCGACCCCTGTCTTGACCATCATCAGACTAAAAAGTCTCACCACCAAAAGTCAGATTTCATAAGATCAAAATAGAAAAAAATAACATTATTTGCTGCAAATTTTACTCAATTTTTTTTTTTTTATTTTTTTGTGTGTGTGGTCCCCACAATAATCAGTAAAGCCAACGCCCATCTCACCATATTAACTACTACTATATACTAATTGTAAGGGCATCTCCAATGGTAATAGCTATTACTAGCTATATAGTCAGCTGACATGGATGTGAGAGATAAGAAAAATAACTATTTTACACTATTGGACCCACATACTCCTCTCACATAATATTGGGCTACGTGAAATAGATAAGCTATTTGTTAGTAGCTAGTGACTACTCTCTCTCTTACTTTTCCCCTGTCCACGTCATAATAGCTAGCAAAATAGCTAACCATTGGAGACACCCTAAGCTCACGTGTAGGGTTCAATGCACCATCATTTTTAAAATTCCATCATTAGCCCTGCAGGGCATGGTTATTATATGAAATCATTAGAATTCTACCTCACAAGAAAAAATGTAGAGAGAGAAAGAGATTGATTGTTGGTTGATGAAGTCATTGGATCGTAGACATGCCCGATACCCGAACCGGCCCTAAATAGGTCTCCTAAGGGTCGATTTGTTGAATCGAATTGTGGGAGCGATTCAGTCCCGGTTCGTAATTTAATTTTTTATCCCACCGGCCAGGCCGGGTCACGGGTTGGAAGACGAGCCGCAATGTTTTTTATAGACCGTACTGGCACGAAACTGCCCGAAACTCATAGGGTCAGTGAACTGGCGGTTTAGGGCCGGTTCATATAAATGGGCGGACCGGTCACGGGCCATGAAATTGAGGCCCGCCGATCCACGACCCGGCCCGCAATTGGCCACATATATTGGATCGGATGGGCTAATCCTTCTAACCTCTCCACGTTCAAATTATTTTACGTTAGTTCCTTTTTGTACCCTCTTTTAAACTCCTCACATGTAACAATAATGGCCAATCAGATTTGATTATAAGTTAATTGCAATCATGCGTGTTTACCGCGTAAATATGGAAGACAAACGGATGGTGTTGAGCTGGATAAATAAATTGTAGTTAGCCATAAGTTTGGTGATTTATATGAATTAAAGTTAATTTTGATGGGTTTAATTTGATGAAATTTTTTTGTGATTTATATGTATATAGAAATATGTTTGTGTGGTTTTTTTTTATTTAATTTTTTTAAAATAAACTTTAGATGAGAATCAATAATTATCATACAAATATTTGTGATTTATAAAGTAAATTAATTATTTTTCACGTGATATTGTAGTAAATTAATTATTTTCATGTGATAATATTGTAGTAAATAAAAAAGTAGATTATGATGAGCACTCAATTGGGATGAATAAATGTTGGGTGGCTATGACCATGCAAAATC
This sequence comes from Striga hermonthica, assembly GCA_902706635.1. Taxonomy (NCBI): domain Eukaryota; kingdom Viridiplantae; phylum Streptophyta; class Magnoliopsida; order Lamiales; family Orobanchaceae; genus Striga; species Striga hermonthica. The sequence goes on along the minus strand of CACSLK010030614.1, from coordinate 2,468,270 downwards.
TTTTGATAACTGGCCTACATTTATGAAGTCAAAGAATTAAAAGAAAAATAAAAAAAATTGAATATATTATATATTAAAACGAAAAACAGCCCCAAACATATCTATGAACCTTAAATGGTTTGCCCAAATAAGAAAATGAAAATGCAAATGAATTTAAGGAGGCTTGAAGAATTTAGAGGGCATGTAATGATTAGAAGCTTTGGCCATAATTTGGATTTTCAGACCCGAATTTATTGCGTAAGGTTCTCATTAACTTACCCACAATGATAATTTTTCATGTGGGAAGGGTACAATTTAGTCTCTTGCTCAAATTTAGTTGGTATCAATACTAATGTAGAAGGTCGTATCCCCCACTTCGGAGACGATATTGATCGAGTCGTCGTGGAGGGAGACGATGGAGATATATTGATCGAGTCGTCGTGGAGGGGGACGATGGAGATACAAGTAAAAAATTTCCTAGACGATGTACCAACATACCAAACAAATAATGTTGTGTACAAAGATGTATTTATTAATGTATAAATTACATTTTGTTTTTATTTCAACTAGTAGATATCCTGTGCACATGCACAGGTGTTGTGCACATATGTACATAAAATATTAGTAAGTAATATTTGATAATTTAATATTAAAATTCTAGATAATGAACATATTACATTTACAAAAATTTGATCATTAGGAAAAATAAACTAACAATTTTATTATTATGAATAATTGTTTATTATCTTTAGATAATAACATTTTGATTATTATTATTATTATTAAAAAAATAATTGTCTATAAGCTTCTAAAGTTGTTTGACTATGCTATTAAAACTATTTACTAATTATTTTTAAAGAAATTTTTTCATGAGGTACAACAGAAAAAGATAATATTGATGTTAATATAAATAACTTGAAACAATTATTTATAATAATGTAATTTATATTTATTGTGAATTATTATTAGTTGGTATTAGCAATAACTATTATATAATATAAAAGAAACATACATGATTACGCTCATTAAGATGTATTAATGTGAGAAGTAAAAAATATTAATGACAAATTTTGTAACCGAAAATGGTGGGAAAATTTTAGAGGTTTTATTAAATGCTACATGCCAGCAATTATATATATATAGATACATTCGTTTCACGTTCATCCAATCATCCAAATTTAAATATTTACCTTAATAAAATTATCACGTGCATCGCATGGGTACTGCAATAGTATCTTAAATAATGAAGAAAAGACGTGTGAATTTGGAAATATGCATAATCTGATTTCTTTATTCCCATAGTTGAAATCATGCAAAAATTTCTTTTTGTTTTGTAATCTTACCCAAACACATGATAATCTGAAAAATTCAAAATCTTCTGTCAAACAACTCTATTGTTTATCATAAATTAATATTATTAAATGTGGGATATTGAACCAAAAACAACAAATAAAACAAAGACTGAAATATTTTTTTGTCATAATTTTCATCTTTGTACTAAAAATCGGACCGCCTCCAATTACATAAATTGGCTGAAAAATTGGTCAGGCGGCTAGACGACGCTTAGGCGGATTCGCACCCAGGTGGGCCTAGACGGACCTAGGCAGGCTATAAGAATGAATTTACATTTACTTTTGCATTTATATGATACAATATCGCGTTTAGATCATATCTCGACATGTATTCATCTTTTAAATCCATGACTGCCGAAACAGTATACAAGATTTACAATGAAGCCAATGTATAGGGATTTTTATCGGGGGACATCTTGATGATGGATAGCTGCTAAAATAATAAGAGAAGACATGGAGAAAGAGTTTTTCTTTTCTGTTCCCTTTCATTGCCGTAGAATGAGTTTGGAGAATACATATATAGATTACAAGAGATAATGATAATATCAAACCAAATATTTAGATACTAAAGATAACTATAGAAAATATATAGATACTAAAGATAACTACAGAAAATATCTTCCCTAAATTATCCGTTACACCCCCCCTCAAGTTGGAGCATGCAGATCTCGAATGCCCAACTTGCTGAGAAAATTCGTGAACTCTTGTCCACCCAAGGCCTTAGTAAAAATATCTGCCAACTGGGTTGTGGTAGAAACATAATGAGGAGCAATTAAACCCTTCAGCAGCACATCACGAACAAAATGACAATCAATTTCAATGTGCTTAGTACGCTCATGAAACACTGGATTAGAGGCAATATGCAAGGCTGCCTTGCTGTCACAATAGAGAGAAACTGGAGACAAAAGATCAACACCAAAACATCCCAAAAGGGATTTCAACCATAGCAGCTCACAAGTGGTAGAGGCCATAGAGCGATATTCTGCTTCTGCGGAAGAGCGGGAAACGGTAGACTGCTTCTTAGTCTTCCAGGAGATAGGCGATGAACCGAGTTGAATGATCCAACCCGTGAGAGAACGACGTGTAAGAGGACAACCTGCCCAATCAGAGTCACACCAAGCAGTAAAACGTAAATTAGAATCAGCGCTAAAGAAAATGCCTTGACCAGGACTTCTTTTCAAATAGCGCACAACCCGAAGAGCAGCATCCCAGTGAGCCTGGAGAGGATTATGCATAAACTGAGACAAAACATGGACAGAATAAGACAAGTCGGGTCGGGTGACAGCAAGATAGATAAGTCTTCCAACCAAACGTCTCTATTTATGTGGATCGGGGAATGGAGGACCAGTGACAAGCGGAAGCTGATGATTCTGTTCAAGGGGAAATGAGGTCGGCTTAGCCCCGAGAAAGCCAACCTCTGACAATATGTCAAGAGCATACTTCCTTTGGCACAAGAAAATGCCAGAGGAATTGCGAGCTACTTCCAAACCCAAAAAGTATTTCAAAAGCCCAAGATCCTTCATATGAAAGCAACGACTTAAATAAGCCTTAAAGGAAGAAACAGCACCACTGTTATTGCCGGAGATGATCAAATCATCGACGTACACGAGAACGTGCAGCTGAACACCATCTCGACACAAGGTAAAAAGTGAATAGTCGGCATAAGATTGATGAAATCCATATTGCCGAAGTGCCGTAGTGAGTTTCGCAAACCAGCATCGGGGAGCCTGCTTAAGGCCATATAGAGAACGTTTTAAACGACAAACAAGATCAGACAACTGAGATCGAAAACCAGGAGGTAATTTCATATACACCTCTTCATCAAGATCACCGTGCAAAAATGCATTGTGAACATCCATCTGATGTAATTCCCACTTTCGGGCAGCAGCAACAGCGAGAAAAGTTCGAACAGTCACCATTTTTGCGACTGGGGCAAAGGTCTCAGTATAGTCCACACCCTCGACTTGATTGTTCCCAAGAATAACGAGACGAGCTTTATAACGTTCAATAGACCCGTCAGACCGGTGTTTAATACGATACACCCATTTACAGCCAATAGCCTTTTTACCAGGAGGAAGAGGAACAAGAGTCCAAGTTAGGTTGTTTTCAAGAGCTTGAATTTCAGACTGCATGGCAGAACGCCAATTAGAATCATTCATGGCCTCTGTAAAAGTACGTGGCTCGACAGAGGTCTCTATTGCTGCCAAGAAGGTCTTATGGGCAGAAGAGAAATTAGTACTGTCAACAAAATGAGCTAAGGGATAAGGTGTACCTGAGGATGATGAAGTGGTCGAAGAATGAACAGGGGGAATGATAGTGCTGGTAACATGATCTCGCAGTCTGACTCAGGGAAACTTCGTTCGATGACCACGTCCTAAGAGCGCAGAACCCTCTTGGACCTCAGTATCCCCAGAGGGAGATAAAGATGTTTGGTTGAGAGGGGTGGTCGGTGCAGAATCATGAGCATGTGCAGACTCATCATCAATAGCAGGCCACGGTGTAGAAGAAATAAGTGGTAAAGAATCAGACTTAGCAACAGTTGACGTAGAAAAAGGAAACTGGTCCTCAAAAAACTTAACATCTCGAGAAACAAAGAACTCCCGAGTGGCAATATCAAAAACTGACCAGCCCTTCTTCCCATAAGGATAGCCCACAAATATACACTTCCTGCTCCGACTAGCAAATTTATCCCTCGAACGATCCAAATTGTGAACATAGCACAAGCAGCCAAAAACACGAAGGTGTTTAATAGGGGGTGCATTGCCAAAAAGAACCTCATAGGGACTTTTCCCATGTAATACTGCAGTGGGAGTACGGTTGATTAAATATCCGGCAGTCAAGACACAGTGTCCCCAAAAATCGATGGGCAAATTAGCTTGAAAACGCAGAGCACGCGCCACATTGAGAATATGTCGGTGCTTGCGTTCGACCCGACCATTCTGCTGGGGAGTAGCTACACAAGATGTCTCATGTAAAATACCGATACTTCGAAAATAGGAAGTGAGACACATAAATTCAGTCACATTATCGCTTCGAACAACTTTCACCAATTTATTAAATTGTCGTTTCACCATGGCAAAAAAACCAGTCAAAGTAGAAGAAACACAACTTTTGTCATCCAACAAATAAAGCCACACAGCTCAAGAAAAATCATCAACAATTGTTAAAAAATATCTAGCTCCAGAAAACGAGGGGACTCGATAAGGACCCCATAAATCACAATGAATTAAAGCAAAAGATTCCAAACTGGTACTGTCACTTAAAGGAAACGAGTCTCTAGTATGCTTGGCATGATGACAGACATCACAAGCTTTATTGTCAAAACTACGAACATGAGTAGGAGCTAAATTACAAAGTTTTCCGAAAACCTGCGAGGGTGGGTGTCCCAATCGTTGATGCCACAAATCCACAGAACTGCTAACAGATACCTTAGCCGTCACCGTCTTCATAGGAGCACAAAAAAAATATAACCCCCCCTTTTGTTCACCCAGACCAATCACCGTCCTCGTAGTACGGTCCTGTATTAGACAGTCAACATTAGTGAAGTGGGCTATACACCCATGATCTTCCAACAAGTGATATAAGGAAATGAGACTGCATTTAAGATTAGGAACAAATAGAACATTGAGCAAGACCAAATTTTGACTAAGACGAACTTTGCCAGCTTCAGTCGCAACAATCAATTGCCCATCAGGAAGCTGCACTGGTCGAGGTGAAATATCACAGATATCAACAAGATACTGAAAAAATCCAGTCATGTGATGTGTAGCACCACAATCATACATCCAATTATGAGAAAAATCTTTACCAGTTAAGTGATTGGAAGCGGTAGTCTCAGACTTATTAGGGCGGACAAGATTAACTAATGCCTGCCATTGGTCCGGACTCAAACCTGTAGCTGCTGGTATCGAATTAGCCCCATAAGTACCAAATTGAATAGAAGAATTGCCAGGCCCAACAAGACCAGGCCCAACAGAGTTAGCCCCAATACTTGTAGCGTGTGCTTTAGTTGAAATTGAGGGAATTAACCCTCGGTTATTGCCAGCGGAAGAAAAGGAGGCGGTGTTCGTGCGCCCTTGCCCCGTCGGAGTTGCACCGGTAGAAGAAGCCGCAGGAGACTTGCTGGACCATCCTTCGGGATATCCGACGACCTCGAACAAGCGGCGGGGATCATGACCTGTCCGATTACAGTGAGGGCAGGGTTTAACCCGAAAGCAATTCGGGGCTTCATGTCCAGATCGTCCACAGAGATTGCAGTGACGGGAGGAACGAGAAGGCCGAGAAGACGATTGTCGCGTCGCGGTGGTGGCGAAGCTCATCACGTCGGCGGTCAGAGCAGAAGAAGAAGAGAGTCGCTCTTCCTGGGAAATGACCGAATACACCCTGTCCAAAGTGGGTAATGGATCTTGGGTCAAAAGACTGGAGCGGGCCGACCCGTACACATCTCTATCCAGGACCAACAAAAATTGGTGAGTTTCTTCAGCATCTCTGCGGGCTTCATATTCTCGGGCATGTCCACAGGTACATTTGATTGGCGGTTGATATGAGTTTAATTCATCAAATAATGTCCTCAGCTTGCCATAATAAGCACTAATGGTCATACCTTTTTGGACTGTAGAAGCCAATTCTCCTTTTAATTGCTGAATTCGAGTACCGTTAACAACGGAAAAACGACGACGGAGATGATCCCACAATTCTTTGGCGAGCTCGATCTGAGGTATGGAGGGTCGTATTGCCGGATCAACTGTATTCTTGATCCATGAAACCAACATCGAGTTATTGACGAACCAATCTTCGAGAATTGGAGAGTTGTTTGCCGGCGTGGGAATGGAACCATCAAGGAAACCAAATTTTTTGCGTGCCCGGAGAGCCGTCCGGAGCGAAGAGGACCATTCAATATAATTTTGTTCGGTTAAGAGAACCGTAGAAATCACACATCCGGGATTGTCACTGGACGTGATATCATATGGGGAAATAGTTTTGTAATTTGAAGGGGAAGTGGTGCTAGATGTGGTGCTAGATGTCATGATGACGAGAGAAAAAGAACGATAATGGTGAAATAAGATTATGTGTGGCGTCGGCGGCGAATTTTACCTCTCTGATACCATGCTAAAATAATAAGAGAAGACATGGAGAAAGAGTTTTTCTTTTCTGTTCCCTTTCATTGCCGTAGAATGAGTTTGGAGAATACATATATAGATTACAAGAGATAAGGATAATATCAAACCAAATATTTAGATACTAAAGATAACTATAGAAAATATATAGATACTAAAGATAACTACAGAAAATATCTTCCCTAAATTATCTGTTACAATAGCCTCAATTGGCCCCCAGTCACTCATATTTTTTAATAAAAGAACAAGAAACTTTTTATGTAGATTGGTTGAATAGTGCTATGACGAATTGATTGTCGATCTATCTCTTTCGTTTTATTTCGTGTGAGGTACGTTTCATCGTTGCCGATCCCAGGGTAAGTCACATCGGGTGAGACCTTTGACGATTAAACATGAGGCACCTTGAAGTATCGGTTGACCTTGATGGTTGATCTCGTGAGGTTGAAGTAACTCATTGAGATCTCGAGCCTCCTATCCTCGTCCTGGCCGAGGATGGTAAATTGATTTCTAGGTCATCGAGCGTAATTTTTACCTAGGATGAGACCAACATTTACCAGATCGCTAAGTTGATCGTTGGTTTTTACGTCTTACGACTGTAAAGAAGGACTGGTGAAGAATTTCCAAAATAATCACCTTCCCAGAGATCCTTAGATTGTCCGACTACTCTATATAGCTTTTAATATTGCTAGACAAACTTTTCTACCCTTATGACATTCTAGTTGAGGGTGAACTAATCGATCCATATCTGGTTGAAGACGAACTACTATGAGAAACAAGAAATGTTCATTATGTACGTCACAGTTATAAGCAGCAAAGTGCCGAGATGAATAATTAGGAGGACAAAATAACGACACTATTTGATGTGTATTTGCAGGTGTCTATTTGGACAGAGTAATGGGAAACAATAATTATCCAGATGTTTGGCTGAGCCGCCATTTCTTTTGGACAGAATAACGAGAGAAAAGGAATCAAACGAAGGGTCGGTTGGGCCGTCCTTCCTTTTCGACAGTGTAATGTGAAAAAAAAAATCATGTGGAGGTTTGGTTGAAAGGTCGCCCTTTTTTTAGCGTCAATTTATTGACCGTCGATTTTGGCAATATAATTACGAGCGTAGTGTGCTATTTTTAGATTTAAGAATTGCATTTAAAAGGTACAAAAAAGAAAATTACGACCATGAGGCAGTTGATGAATTAGGTGTTTACGTTGACATGTTTGCACCGAGATTTATTGATGGTTTTGGATCAATTTTGGATCTCTTATAACATGAGTCTAGTGAGAACAATTGAACTAACATATATTTGTTGATTGTTTTCAGACGATATTTTTTATTTTTTTTTTATGTCCTTAAAGCTTGAGTAAGGCTATTTATAGATGGGGAGGAACGTTAAGATACATTATTCTCGAGACACATGGCAGACTTTCAGGGGTCTGCCACATGCAAGGTGCCACGTGGCACAATAATTTGCTCAGGTTGTTGGATTTTTGTGTAGTGCGAACCTGTTTTGGACAACCATCAAATGAGAACGGCTCGAAGAAAGCTTTGTTGATCTGTGGCAGCAGCCGGTGTGAGATAATTGCTTTTCTTACGTTGCAGTGACAATTGTTTTGTTTATCAATAGCGTTCACACTTTTACTCCTCGGTCACTCAAACCAATGACTTATCGATTATAGGTGAAGCGTCCTATCACCAAGCTGCACTTCGTTGTCGTCTGACGCTAGTTTGATGTGTTTTTTATCCGTAGTGAGGTCGGGGTAGGAGGCGACATCCATGTTAGTCCGAAGTCTCCATGCAGATATGCTTTTGTGCCTTTAGTAGGCGTTGTTTACCAGAACTTTGGACACTAAGGGAAGGGACTAATCCAGATTAGTGCATTTTGGGTGTAACAATAATAATAATAATGTAATTTATATTAAAAAATTAAATAAAAATGTCTTTTTTTACCCTCATTATGGATAAAATTAGTGAACAACAACATTACAGCTAAAAAGAAAAAAGAAAAAAAAAAGGAAGCAAAATTGAAACCCAAACACCAAAATAAAAA
>CACSLK010030614.1:2439781-2450137 GCA_902706635.1 Striga hermonthica | reverse complement strand
CTGGAGAAGTCAAAATAGTAATATTGCAGATATATCATGATGATTGACGAGAAGTAAAACACAGGCCAAAAACTTCAACGACTCATTGAATGAATCTATCCACATTTACAATTTTTTTTTCAATATAATTGCACAAAGATTATAATAGGATTCTCTGATGGCTCAATTTATTACCACAATCATAAGTTTCTTTTAGTAGTATATAAATTATCACAATCATAACGTTACATTTATTTATTTTATTGTTGTTGAGAAGATTTATAAGTCATAATAATAATACTCTTCCAATATGCAATTCCTTTGATTGAGTGTGTCCTCAGAGTATCTTATGGTCATCAACTCAGTATCTTGGAGACATCATTTGAAGAATCACAAATATATTGATTATAATTCAAAATGCAATATAGGTTAGTTCTCCTTCATTCATAAGTATGTTTAGGACTACAAATGAGTCGAGTTAAGTCATAGTCGAGCGCAGGTCAAACTTTTTCTTCACTGCTCGAGCTCGAACTCGGGCTCTACGAGCCATGTAAAATGCTGCTCAACTCGACTCGTGAAAAAAATAAGAATGCTCGACATGGCTCAATTTCAACTCGAAATTTTAACAACTAAATTTTAAATATAAAGGTACTACTTTTAATGTGAATTGACAATTTTGCCATTGATATTCTAATATGGATAATTAAACTATGCATGTATTTATGTAAATAAAAAGTCTAATGGCTCGTCAAGCTCGCGAGCTTCTTGAAATGATGCTCGAGGCTCGACTCGTTTGCTTGATTGAGCTGCTCAAGCTCGAGTCGAGTTAGAGTTTGACCGGGCTCGAGTCGAGCATTGACTCGAGCGCTCGCGAGCGGCTCGTGAACCGCCTCGACTCGTCTGCAGTCCTAAGCATGCCTCCCTCATCTCCTTCCCAAAAGTATGACCATGAAACATGCTAACAAAAACCAGAAGTTGTAAAATATGATGGCTGTAAATCAACTGAAAAAAATAAATAATGAAATATGATGCAGAGATTGAATCATATGAAATTCTAGATTATATAATTGCTGTGTATGGTCATCATATATCTTCCTTTATCATTGCACCCTGCAAGGATGGTACAGCCGTCATTTGTTTCTTGGTTTCATTTTCTCATTCTCAAGAGTCCTTGCTCAAGACCATTATAACATAGAAATAGGTCGGGGCTTATACATAAAGTAACGATCAGACCATCAACGGCGAATAAAGGTATATAAAATAAAATCTGAAGAAGAAATCACAATCGATAAATTGGAATGATCATAATATGAACATATAAACAATAAAAACTGAAGGAAACTTGGCCCCCTTGGTGTCTATTAAAACTATGTGCAACGCATACGTTATGCGTACTAATTAGTTCCAGTTACAGTATCTATGCCAACACTTGCAATCATCTTCTCTATCGTTATACAAATGTGGACTGGACATTGGGAAAAGCATCCAGAAAAAGCTTAGCATTCCCAGTAAAAAAGCCACACTTATCATACCTGAAAACCGCAGAAAACAAAGAAAAGATGAACATTGTGGATGAAAGAAGTAAGCATGTGCGAAAGAGAAACTGGATTTACTAACTTAAAGAAATGTAAATTACAACTGAAAAGAATAATCACAAAACCCCATCGAGGTTTGGCCAAACTATGCAAAAGAAAATAATGAGAAGGAAGAAATAAAACAATGAAGAGGAAAAACAAGATAAATCAATATGGGTATGGTGTTTCTGTTAGAATATCTTCTGCAAAATAACAAAAATTGAAGAGACAAAAAGACGAGCATAATAGACCCAATCTATTTTGTCACTCTGTGTGTGTGCTCGTAGAGTCACAATAGAAAAGAATGAAGGAGAAAAATCAAGTGAACGAGAGGCCAATCTACATACCAGACCTACTGGAAAATATTACAGGCAACCCCATGAAATTGCAAAATATATGAGCAATGAGTGGAGCAACTAGATGCCCTGCAATATCACAATGTATAATTAACACAGGCAAATGAGAATCAGAAAAAAATCTATGCAGACCACATTATGTTATCATGGAAGGATTACCAACCAGTACGGACAAGAAGAAATGATGCATACGCCCCAAAGATGATGGTGTACCCTAGTTGGAAACCTGAAAGAACGAGACAGATGCATAGATATGTCAATATAAATTTCTACCCGTGATCTTTACTTTCTGTAAGGAAAGCGGAAGCACGTTTATATACCTACAACTTGACAAGCTTTGGGAAAACTGCATTTTTTCTGGACATATAACTCCAGTAAGTGATTCAAATGAGCTGCAATGAAACAGGATAGTGTTGTTAATAAAGCCGTAGCAAAGAATAAGAACCTATATAACCTAAGCTTATAGATACCAAGAAATTCTGTTACAGGTTCTAATTTGTAGTTTCAGTAGGTTGATACAAACTACAGTGCTTACCTAAACTGAAAAATATTGGACAAAGAAATACCACAGTGTAGGTACTGAATCCTCCACACAGTAGCAAAGGAATCATACAAGCTCGGAATACCAACTCTTCTGTAAGTGGTGCCTGTTGAGAAACGATAAGCTCGAATTACAAAACTTTTGGAAAATCTTAGCTTTGTATGCAACCAGAATTGAGAACTCAGGGACGATTACCAGAAGCCTAATAGCTGAGCAGAAGGAAGAAAAGAAGAAAAAAAATACTATACTGATTATATTTACCAAAAGATAACGCACATAGGATAATAGTTTAAAGAAGGAATGTAGGAAAAACACTTACTTATATTATCGTTATTAAGAAGAGAAGAATACTAACCACAACATAGTTACGCCAGGCTGACACAGAGTAAGCTGTTGAAACTACCAAATCTATGATCTTCAATAAAACGCTCTTGATATATATGATTGATAGACTTCCGAGACTTAAATGCTCGTTGCTTGCATGGAACATTGATAAAAGTCTCAGAGTAAAGGTCCCAGAGTACATGAGGGAAGTCAATAAAAGAGGAAAGACCAAAGCTTGCCACTGTTAATAATACATAAAATTGCTTTCAGCCTCAATCACCCTTTTTTCTTAAATCTGCAACTCATAAAACAATATAAATAGACAACGGCACATCCAAGAATACATTGGCGTGCCTTTATATCAAAATATTGTTTTCACAAAGAAAACTTACGCTATGATCCAGTCTGATTCCATAAACACCAAGCAATATCGATGTATCCCACTTTCCTATCTAGTAAGAAAAAAAAGGAGGAAATATAATAAGATAACCATTTGGAAAACGTAGAAAAGGTTAGCTATGGACAAGTCATTAGCAAACAAGAGGTTCGCCTATCAACTGGATTGCGACTTGCGAAAGACTAATTACTAGCAAATAGTATTGCATAGATTACCAAGTCAACAATGTCTACTACAAAATAGGATAGAACAAAAACAACTTACTCTAGTTCATTACATCCTATTAAACAGAAACATAACATGAACAAATACATGGGAGGAAAAGCAACAAGTATCAAGAAAAAGTTTGCTGGGTTTCGGTACTCGTGTTCTCAAGATCTTTCTTTTATGTCAGCAACAGAAGCCAAAATGAAAGGATTTGTTGACCATATAGCAGGTCCCGGTTCCCATCAAACTAGTGCTAGTTCATGAAAGTTCCTTCGGAAACAAAAAAAAAGTCAATTTGGGAACATATCTCTCCGTGGCCCCAGTACTAAGTACGATATGGTTCGGGGCTTTAGCAGGTCTATTGTGTTCGGATTGCAGGCTGCAACTCGCCTGCATGAAGTCGGAATCGCTAGTAATCGCCGGTTACTCGTGTTCTCAAGATCTTTCTTTGCTGAAATATTAAAAAAACTCATTCGTGTAAGCAAACTAATAAATTCTTGACTGAGGATCTAGGCTCAGGGATTTGCAGAGTCATATCTGACGGCTACAACTATTCTACATTGTTATACAACTTTGAGCAAAGTATATCTAAGAGGTAAGTGCATCTAAGCATCTAAGATGTGTTGAGGCCTGGCTTCTTTCAAGGATCAAAGCAACTTGCATTCTCAGTTCACATTAATCCACCGCCTCTGTGGGTGTATAACTCCCAGCTGGTCAATACTAGCATACACTATTTCAAATTTAGTTCAATTTCCTAATATGGAGACGAAAACCCCTAAAATTCCAGACTAAGTGAGTGAAAAATTAAGAGAGGTACTAAATTATATGAGCTCTAGCTACAAATGGAACTTACGGGGAGGATGAGAGAGCAGAGAGCGAGGGAAACGACGGAGGACACGGCTGCGCACGCGAAACGCCGTATCATAAAGGATGTAAAAGAATCCGGCGGGGGTAATCGGAGAATCAGCGTAGGGAAATACAGAACCGCAACATAGAAAACGGCCATGGCAGCGCACGCCGCCACGGCCGCAGATTTCGGCAGATAGACGCCGCCTCCGCCGTCTTGCTGCTGATCCATCGGCGTCGGGGCACCGTAATCAATCGGTAAAGCTCGACCGAATCCCGCGAGTATGTCAGTCGCACGCTACTGCTGGGAGTGTTGACTTGCAGTCTCTGAGAGGGAATTGATCCGAGATATGGGCTGCGATGCGTCGGGTTTTCATTATTTTGGGCCAGTGTAATTAGGCTTTTTAACAATCAATTTTAACAAAGCCCAATTACTGATATACGATGGGTTCAGAATAATCATGGGAAATTTTTACCCCTCCCACTAGATATTAAAATATTTTTAAATTTACCTTAAGGAAAAAGTATTTTCATCTATACCTAAAACTGCTCTTTTATTTAATAGATTGCATCCAATCGTGATCTTCCATTCAGAATTCATTCAGTTACCTTGATTTCCGCCACAATCAGGGGAAAAAAAACGTGATCTTCAATTCAAATTCGAGTCAATCCCTACTTTCACGCAACTTGTACAAGCAGCCGCTAGGTAGTATATTTTAAGTTTATGTTAGTATATGTCCAGTGTATGTTGCAATATTATAATTCACGCAGCCGCCAGGTGGTATATTTTGAGTTTATGTTAGTACATATTCAGTATATGCGCAATAAAAAACAAGTCTTTCACAAAAAAATTATATATATATATATATATATATATTTATATTTTTTTTTTTACTTTTATACATAAAAGTATATACAAACATATTATAGCATTTACTTATATTCCATATACAAACAAATATTCTAATATGTTTGAACATATATTTAACATATACTCCATATACACACAACATATACTGAACAATAAAAAATTATGCCTTTTTTTCTTTTACTTGAAATATACGCAAAAATATACTGAAAAAAACGAGGACATGAAATTTTATACCGAAAAAAATATGTCTTCTAATATACCGAAATTTTGGGGGGGAATTATTACCTGACATACACAAATAAAATACTTCAAATATACTAAAAATGTGTAACATGTACATAAAGCCAGTGACAAAGTGTATAGCATAGAAAGAGAAAAGATACTTGGATAGAGAGAAAAGTTACCTCGGATATACCCACAAGATAACCAGATAACCAGAGAAAAGTTACTTCGGATATACTCGGATATACCCAACATATAACTCAAGAAAAAAAAAGAATTATTAAACAGATAACCAGAGAAATTACTTCGGATATACCCAACATATACCCAACTCAGTTTTGTAAATGAACTGGAGAGGATAATATTCTCTGCACAAAACCAATCACTTTTCTCTGGTTTTCGCTAGATCTCACCATTCTCACTCTCCAGTACAAAAACTTTTTGCCTAATCCCGATTTCAATCACCATTCGATTAGTTGGTAATAACATAATAATTTGCTCCCTCTAGTGAAATAGGTTTTTAAGATCTAATTTTTAAGCAACAACCCACCATCATCACTTTCTCCCTTATCAATGGGTGCTTCACAGTCGGCTCAAATCCCATCTGAAGACGAGCAGCAAGGAGAAGAGGAAGATGAAGCCGACGATGACGTGGAAGGCGACGACGACGTCGAACGGGCGGTAGCCTCCGCCATGCTTGGATCCGGATCAGCCTCTTCGTCTTCTTCTTGAATGAAGAAAAAAGAAAAAAAAAACCCAGAGAGAGTAAGAGAGAGAAGGAGAAGAAGAGATCGTTGATTGAGAGGAGAGAGAACCGAGAAAACTTGAACGGTTTATGTGATTTAGGTAGATTTGATATTTTTTTTGCTTCTTTAGCTAAATTTAAAAATAAGTATAAATGAGGTGGAAAGGTGTAATATAATTTCTAAGATTTAGTAAGGGGTGCAATTTCCTCAATAATCAAACGTTTCAGAGAAACTTGTTTTACCAATTTGGTCTCGGGCCCGTTTCTTCGACGGGCCTTGTTTCACCGGCAGCCGGAAACTCGGTTCCGCTCACTGGAGCTTCTAGGTCATGACAGCCCCGAACGGGCACTCCCCCGAGCCTCCCCTCAGCCCTTGGGTCCTTGCCGACTTCTACTTCGGCGTCTCCGGCCTCCGTCCCCGATCCTTTCGAGATGTGATTATGGTTGTTCTGTCGGCAAACAGGGACGTCAGAGATTCTTACTCGAAAATTTTTAGGGTAAGCGCAGTGAGACTGTCTCGCGCTCCGTTGAAGGACATTTCAAGGTAAATCTTCTAGAGCCTGATGTTTCTTCTCTTGTCGGGCCGTACGACAATGTCTTAATTTTTAAGTTCTCTTATATTGTCCTTAATCTCTGAGATTTTAAGTTTGGCTTAGGAAAATTGGGGTAAAAGGGTAGTTCCACACCAAAGTACTTTAATTACAATCATTACCTAGTCACCTTTAATTTTAGAGATGACTACAATGAGGCGTGGCTCAAGACATCCGTGAATGTATTTGGGTGCACAGGGTGCACATTGCTTATTTCTTTTCTTTTTATTTTCAATTTTCATATTCTTAGTCTATTTCTTTCTTCTCCAGTATATTATATTTTTTTCTTCTTATTTAAAATTTAATAAATAAAGTCCAATAATTAATATTTTTGAAAAATAAAAAGGTTCAATACAAGTACTTACTTTTCTTTTTTTTTTCTATATTATGAATTATTGTTTAATTTTTATAATAATTTATTTAATTTAAAATTAATTAATATATATAATTACTAAAATTATATATTTATAATAAAATTAAAACACTGAAAATACCAATTGACCATTTTATGGCATCATTTATTATTTATAGTATTTAGAAATATGTATTTAAATTTTAGTAACATTTAGAAAACATACGTACTCAAAATTTTAATTTTCGACAGTATGTAATTTAATACTTTGTAACTTTTAAATAAAAAACTTTAGATCGGTGCGTAATTAACACTCTGAAATTCTATATTTATAACACCCCGCTATTTCATGAATTTCATAGTGCGCTTTTCGTAAATTTTCTAAACAACTGACACACAACTAAACTTGAAATAATATTTACTGAACAAATAAACATAAAATGCTCGAAGGACTACTGAATAACACAATCGCTAAGCATGCACGGCCCGTGGTACGCGCTACGTGCGCGACCACGCTCCTCGGCCGAATCACCGATAAATCATGAAAATTCTTCGAGCAACATGAGTTAACTGAACATAATATGGCATGACATGACTGAATACATGAAGTTTGCTCGAGATATTTGAATTAAAACATGACATGCTCGACATGGACTATACACACGGCGAACGCAATATAAAGCTAACTTATGAACTTGGCTTAACCAAACCAATCTAATCATGACTTTAACATGATCAACAAAGGTAAATCGAAGTTACCTTCTCGAACACTCGACTGATCGCACTAGCTGCTCGGGATTAATCGGAACCTCCGTGCGTGTGTGCTTGCTACACCGTGCGTGCGGCTCTCGGCGCTTGTCTTGCAGCTAAACTTGCATGCGGTATTAGCTAAGGCTATCTCACAACTCTCACTTCTCTCTATACTAAGTATTGCTTAGGAACATATATATATCAAGTATAAGGGGAAAATTTCTCCCCACACATAACATATATATACATGCATGACCGAAAGCAAAGGGGAGGTGGAGGCTTTGTTGGTTTCATGACCTCATGACACTTGCCATCATTAGAATCACTTTGATGCTAACTCACCCTCAAAATAGCTTAGTCATGAGCTAATGGCTAATATTAAGACACCTCATACTTAGCTCACATGATAATTATCCCTTAAAAAAAATTGCTGACGGCTTTCTTAAAAATAAGACAAAATCCTACGGCATTTTATGTCTCAAGCTTGATTAATTCTCAATTAATCATAATTAAGTGCTTAATTATTTAATTAAGCATAATACTTAATTACCAAAATTATTCCGAACGTAAACGTAACTTCGAAAATAATTTTGGGTAATCTCGACTGAAATAATAAATTCCGGAAAATAATACTCAACAATATTATTATTTCGAAACCAAATACATGACTTATATAATTAATTAGACGGGATATTACAATCCTCCCTCCTTAAAAATTTCCGTCCTCAGAAATTCAAAACGCAACTGAATATACATGAACTATATACATGAAACATGAGAATATATACATCAGAACTGAAAATCGGGAAAACGAGCGCGAATGTCAGCCTCCGACTCCCAAGTAGCTCCGTGGCGATCCCACTGAATACGAACGAGGGGAACATCTCGCTTCCGGAGCCGACGAACCTGACTGTCCAGTACAGCTACCGGTCGCTCCTCGTAAGATAAGTCTGGCTGAATCTGAATATCTGTATGAGGAATGACATGATCAGGGTCGCACACGTACTTACGCAACATGGATGCGTGAAAAACATTATGAATGCCGGATAGCTCGGGAGGTAAGGCTAATCGGTACGCGACTTCGCCCACTCGCTCGAGAACTTCGAACGGGCCAATGAATCGAGGGTGCAGCTTCCCTCTCTTCCCGAATCGAACAACTCCGCGAATTGGACGAACTCTGAGAAAAGCTGGATCGCCAACCTCGAACTGAATATCCCGTCGATGATGATCGGCTGAGGATTTCTGTCGACTTTGAGCTGTCTTGAGTCTCTGCCGGATCAACTCGACCTGATCTGCGGTTTCCTCGATCATCTTCGGACCGAGTACTCGACGTTCGCCGACGTCGTCCCAATAAAGAGGGGAATGACACTTACGACCGTAAAGTGCTTCGTAAGGAGCCATCTGAGTAGAAGAATGATAGCTGTTGTTGTACGCGAACTCAACGTACGGCAACAACGACTCCCACTTAGCACCCCTGTCAACAACCAAAGCTCGTAACATATCCTCTAACGTCTGAATGGTCCGCTCGGACTGACCATCAGTCTCCGGATGGTAGGCTGAACTGAACTCTAGCTTCGTGCCCATCGCCTCGTGTAAACTCTGCCAGAATCTACTAACGAATCTGGGATCTCTGTCTGACACGATAGTAACGGGCACTCCGTGAAGTCGAATGATTCCACGGGTATATATCTCAGCCAACTTATCCAAAGACATCTTCATCGAAACTGGTAAGAAATGAGCAGCCTTAGTCAATCTGTCGACCACGACCCAAATAGCATCGTGATGTTCAGACGACCTCGGTAACCCCGTGACAAAATCCATCGTGACTTCCTCCCACTTCCACTTCGAAATCGGTAGTGGTTGTAGGAGGCCTATCGGACTCTTATGTTCGGCTTTGACTTGCTGACAGGTAAAACATCTCCTGACAAACTCGGCAACGTCCTTCTTCATCCCTCACCACCAGAACGACCCTTTCAGGTCATGGCACATCTTCGTGCTTCCGGGATGGGCTAGATAGGGTGCGGTATGAGCCTCCGTCAATATCTCTTTCCGCAACGCCTCGACTTTCAGCACCACGATCCTGCCTCTGAACTCCAAGGCACCATCGGCACCTCGCTGAAAACCCTCGACGCCTCCGGCGCGGACTTTGGAATCCATGACACGAACGAACTCGTCAGAAGCCTGCTCCCACCGGATTCTCTCTCTCAGCATCGGCTGAATCTGCATGGCACTAACACACCCCGAAATGGCTGTGGGAAGTGCATCGACCACTTGAATCTGCATCCGGGCGAACTCCTGAATCAACTGGCTCTGCTGAGTAACGACGTAGTCAAGTCACCCCTCACCTTACGGCTTAGGGCGTCCGCAACGACGTTCGCCTTTCCTGGATGGTACTGAATCGAGCAATCATAATCCTTAACAAGCTCTAGCCAACGGCGCTGTCTCATGTTGAGCTCCTTCTTAGTGAAAATATACTGCAAGCTCTTATGATCGGTGAAAATCTCGCATCGACCGCCGTAAAGATAATGTCGCCAAATCTTGAGAGCATGAACAACTGCGGCTAACTCCAAGTCGTGCGTCGTATAGTTCTGTTCGTGTGGTT
>CACSLK010030614.1:2410668-2421692 GCA_902706635.1 Striga hermonthica | reverse complement strand
CAAAGAAAAGGCTCCATCCATCTTGCAGCATGGATCCTGGTGAACAAATGATCGACTCGCTCCGAAAAATCCAAACTAACGATACCGAACCAGAAGAGGAAGACGGGGACCTTTTCGAGATAAACCTCGAAATCGTCGACAAAATCCCGCCAACTCAATATTATTCGGGGAGCAATGATTTTTCGGCCACTGGCAACACGCTTCTGGCCAACTGCTTGCTGCCGATCGCTGATGTCTCTCGTGCCGTTCCAGTGGTGATGTGATGTCGATCGGCTTCTTGATGTTGTAGAGTGATTAATTGCTAGGAAATGAAAATTCCACGATGTCATATTATTCGACGAGTTCATAGTTTAGGAAGATCTACGGTCCCGTTACGGAACCATTCCGTGAGATTTGTAACCGTCAGATTAACTATTACTGACGGTTACATGATGATCTAACGGTTACAAATCTCGACGGAGTTGTTCCGTAACTAAACCGTAGCACCCCATAATTTATACGTGATGAAATGTATTTAATTTGGTACATTTTGGCGTTTCACCTCTTTTTTTTTCTTATCTTTTTTTTTTCTAGTGATTGATATCTAGTTGATCATGGCTCATGGGTTGATTTTATTTTATATATATTGTAGAATTTGTTTGGGGAAATATTGAACCAATTTTAAATGAAGGTGACAAATTGCATTGTTCTACGTACAAACGAGTCAATAATGTTACATGAAAATAACTATTTTCACATTGCTATAAAAATACACAGAATTTTTCATACCACCAATTAATAAGTTAAATCTTCAACCAAACATATGAAATAAATTATGCGTTAAACATGCTACATACATACGGAGATAATTGAGAAATTGTGCAACAATTATGCGACAGACAAACGAAGTTATTTGAACAAGTGTTATGCAATAAAATATGCGACATGCATGCGGAGATAATTAAGCAAGCCTGATCTCATTATGAGATAATATATACGACAAATAGATGAAATTAATTGAGGAAGGTCGTAACTTCCTAAATAATTGACCTTGTTGTGTACAAAATTTTTTTTACCGAGTACCGATTCGTAGATTCGTTTCCCGGGTTGATCTCTCGAGGAAGGCGGTTCGGAATTTAGCTCTGGTATTGATAGCACATAAAAAGATAAAATCCTAACATTCTAATCAAGATGAATTGGATATTATCAACTAAGAAATTAAGAACATGCAAAAATATAAATCTACCTAAAAATAAGAACGAAACAAAGATGGAGAAAAGCTAGGGAATCGGGGATAATTAATTCAAGTTCTAGCAAAGTCGGGCAATTAATCGTTCGGTTCGAGATTGACACTCTCGCTTAGACATCTAGCTGTTCGCTCCCAGTAACTCTTCGTAACAAAGGAATTAATCTATCTTATGCAAGCCTAGGTCTACGACTTCTCCCCTTTCGGTTCTAAAAGTCGCTAATTCAGTTAGAAGAGTATTAATCAACTAACCATATAGAATCGACAAATCCTAATTCAACAAATTAACATTCAATCGTTTCCAACTGCAAGATCGAAGTGCCACTCTTCGATTATATCAATCAATCAAACAAGATTTCATCAATTCCTAATCAATTCAACTCATATAAGCATGAACAAATCAAGCCCGAAAAATATACGTTAAACAAGAATAATCATCCTCTATCCCTAGCAATAAGAATTAGCTACGTAAAATCAATCCAACACAATTAATCATTCTCTTCAAGTCAACCATTTTCATGAATTAATTGAAAGATAAAAACTTACATTTAGTCCCAAAATTCAAGTGTTGAATGGAATTACAAGCTTAATCCCTAAGTGCTATGAAGAAGAAGAAGAAAATTGGAGAGAAAGGTAAGAAGAAGAGAAAAAATGAAGAAGAAAAGAGAAGGAAGGAGAAGGAGAGTTCTGCCGTGTTTTTTCGGAACCTAGGGTTTTCACTCGGTTGAGAGATGTGAATCTTCTGAACAAAGTCGATCGCATATATATATACCCGCAGATGACACGGCGTGAGGCGCCTGGGTGCGACGTGAGGGACCACGTATGTCGCAGCGTGAAGAGTGTCGCGATGTGAAGAGCGGGCAAGTAGCATGAAAAGTCTGGGCGCGGCAGTCCTCGCGGGAAGTGGCGCAGTGCGGCGCGGTGATCTGGTACTGCCGTGGCGTGAGGACACAACACGGCATAACGCTGAATATCTGAGGCTCTGTACACCCGTTATGCTGGGCGCAAGAAGTACCGCGACGCGGCGCTACTATCTTGCCGCGACGTGAAGGTGTGACACGGCGTGAAGACCTGGGAGTGCTGCGGCGCGGGGATAGAATACTGGGTCTCTGAACGCTCGTGATGCGTGTCGCGGCGCGGGGACCTGGGCGTGGCAGTCTGGGAGCTTGGGCCTGGTTGCACGCCTTTGCATTTTGTGTTCGTTCGAGCTCGTTTGGAAACTGAATACATTTCCATTTTTTCTTGTGTGTTGCCAACGAAACCTACTACGACATTAAGCTCATCAAATAATTTTCCTCCTCCATATCAAAATCGACAGGGATTTGACCTGCACACCAAAAACGAAATAAAATTGGAAAAATACACAAAAAACACGAAAAAAGACCAACTTAAGGAAATCACGCCACAAAACACAAAACTCACTAAAAGAGAAAGAAAAGACCTAAAATGGGGGTTAAAGAAGGGTAAAACAAATACGAAAAAATGCAACAAAAATGGGACAAACAGACCTTCTACCCAGTCTCGATTTTTACTTTAAAATGTCCAAACATTAACTAACTAATTACCCTAGAAAAGAATAAATGAAAAATGAAAGCTAAAAACATTAACTAATACGAGACTATCCAACTCAAATCTCGACCAGGATTCCACATTTACCAATAAACACTTTTTTAATAAAAGGTCAAAAATTTTGAAGTAATGTATCCTTGAACCTCTTAAACTAGGTTCTTACACTTCTAGTGCATTCTCGAAAGAAACTGAAGTGAAGAGCTCAAAACTTGCATTGGAACGAGCAACATAAGAAATTGGGTCTTGGAGCTCTCAGAAATGACATTACCAAAATACGGAGAAGAAAAATCTAAAAGGATTACTACTATAAAAAATTGCTAGAATGAGAGAATGATCCAAAATTTAGAGGACTATACACACACTGAAAACATGCACAATTTAAGAAATACACTCGCGACTTGTGGAGTATTTCGCTAGGACTCACGACTTGTGAGTTTGTGTGCTGGACGAGGGCGAATGAGGTGTGCGCACTTGCATCTCGTGCGTGATTCTTCGGGCGAGGATAGATTGGCCACCGGGCACTCGTGTGTAGTAGGCGACGTCGTTGGGCGAGCTGGGCGAGGCCTAGGCACTCGCGAGCTAAAAAAAAGTCCACTGGGCTACATGCACACTCGTGGGCTGCAAAATGGATAATTGGTTGTGAGTCTCGGTGGTAGGCATGTGGGCGTCATCGATGACGAACTGCTAGCGTAGCGCTATTCCCTCGGTGATAGGCAGGCGGGCGTCCTCGGCGATGGGCAGCTTGTGCGGGCGAGTTAGTGTTTATTGTGTTTTTGTCGTTATTTTTATGTATTTTGTGTGCTTTATTATTTAGTTTTAGGCTCGTTTTAGTGTCGACCGGTCTATTTTATCGTGTTTTGTGTATTTTTGTTATTGTATAGTGTTTTTGTATTTTTGCACGTTTTCTATTTTGTTTGGTGTTGAATAGGTCCAATGTGTCGAGAACGAGGAGACGAGCCGTCCGAGCTGATTGAGTCGTCCAACCCGGAAAATCCGACCAAGCCATACCGGGACAAAGAGAATTCAATGAGGAGAATTTTGGTCTAAGTTTCATGCGAATCGGAGTTGTGTGCGAGAAGTTAGAGCGAAACAAAGTCGCACATGACCGAGACCAAACCATGGCAGCCCAGCCCACGAATCGCATTCCGCACCGCAAATTCGTGTTATCCCGCGAGTCCGCCTAGCGCTGCCCGCAAGTCCTAGTTCGCGCCCGCGAAGAGGGCCTAACCCGCGAGTTTCCAGCATGTTGCTCCCAGTGCCCGCGAGTTCCAAGTTCGCGCCCGCAAAAGCACATCAACACCGCGAATTCTCTTTCAGCCGTGCCCAGTAGCCTGCGAGCCCCATGTCCACGCGCGTGAGAATTTTCGCGACCTCGAGAGCGCCTGCTGCACTAGGACTCGCGACCACGCGAGACATACCGCGACCACGCGAGTTCCCTTCTTGTACGTCCCCCGCGCGCACCTATGCCCAGTACCACCGCACGCCCGCACACCCGCACTGCCCAGCGTGTCCGCGCGCTCGCGGATTTCCCGGCGAGCTCGAGAATGCTGCGCCTTCCATGCCCGTGCTGTTGTTGCCTGCGAGCTCATGAATTCCGTGGCGACCTCGAGAGTGTCCTATTAAATGTGTATTTTTTAGTGTGTGTTTGTGGTGTAGCTATATAAAGACATTGTGCTTTGTATTTTTGGACATAACTCTCATTTTACAACTTTTAAGTTGGGAAAATTCTCTCTATTTTCTTTTTTTCCTTTTTTTTATTTTTGGTTTGGAGCATATGAATCAAGTTTTCCGGCGAATTTCTCGCGATATTGTTTCGAGTAAAGTTTCGAGCTTTTGACTCTGTTTCTCTTCCCAAGCGCGTGTGAGAGTGGGTACTTAGTCTTAAGCCTCATTACTTCGTATATCTTTGTTTGCTTTTTGTAAAAATTGATATTGTGCTTGTGTTGCTTGGAGGAAAAGATTGAATCTTTAGATCGTGAATGCTTGACTAAGTGTGATTAGGAGTTGAATGCTTGCTCGTATTGTGCTATAGTTGGGTTTAGCTTCCTAGGGTTTTAGCTAGCATGGCAATATTCGGTTATTTGAGTGTGATTGATCATGGAGACTCCGGCAAACCAAAATCTCTCTTTCCCCCTTAAATTCTCTCATCTCTTAGCGTGCTTTAATTGCTTTCAATGCCCTCAATTTCGTAGATTAGTTTAGCTTAAATCGAACCCCTCAATTCAAGCGATTAGCATGTTTAGGATCTTTTTGGTTGTATGATTTTGACGACTAGGTAGTGAACGAAGCTCCGAACAACCTTCCTTTGAGAACGACCCCAGTCGGGTAGCTCGGTTACCACATACCCAAAAATACTACAAACAAAATGGCGCCGTTGCCGGGGAAGGCGAGTAGGACGCCAAGTTTGCTATCTAGTTGTCGTTTGTTTCCGTGTTTCTCTTGCTTTTTGTGGATTTTGCTTGTTTTTGCGTGTTTCTCTTGATTATTGCTTTGTTTTTCGATTTCTCTTGCTTTTTGTTTTGTGTGTTCGTGTACATATCATGTCTTGTTAGTTTCGTTTTGTATTTTCTTTCCTTTGTCTCGTGTGCCTTGGTTGTTTTGTTTTTCTTGTGCGAGGTATTTCGCTTGAGGAGCTCCGATGGACCTGTACGGTTATTCTTATGCCGGTAGCTCATCTCGTGGATGCCCCGAAAACTATCATGAGGAGATGTACTCGTATGGAGGGCCGCTTTATCCGTATCCAAGCCCTTCTTACCCGTCATCGCAAGTTGATTTTGGTTATTATTCTCTTTGTCACGACGAGACGCCTCACTACTATGCGCCACCTCCTGTTTATTATGAAGAGACACCTCCATCCGAGCCGACTCGAGAATCTTCTCAGTCAATCTAGCCGAGATTATAGAGCACTTAGAGGAGTGCAATCGATCCTTTCGCGCTTAAATGGATCCCATATCCAAAAACGAAGAAAACGAGTCCCATGTTCCATCTTCTCCATCATTTGAGCACATATCGGTTGGCCAACCTTGTACACCGAGGACTGAAGCTTCAATTCCATCAACGGTTGTGCCTTCCCAACGTCACCGAGAGGTTTTGGCGAGCACTCAAGAGACACTTGCGAGCCTCATGTCGATCATTGAGGAGTTTCATAGTTGGAACTGCATTCCCATTCCATCCGTTCTTCAACTCACACTCACGAAGTTCGACTCTACCGTGGTCTCTTTCCTTGATTTGGACGCATCTCACATTTTTCTCGGTAGATATTGTTCTCTATCGGCGAGGATTATTCGAGAGAGCACCCAGTTAGAAGGCGAGTTTCGAGCTATGGTGGATAGGTTTGCCTCCTTGAAAGAGGTGGTCCTCACTCTCGTTTATGATGGAACACAATCTTTTGACACGAGTGAGGACATCGACGATCTGATTGTCAAAGAAATTCCCTCTCTGGATGATTCGGCCGTGCAATCCACGTTAGGTACGTCAACTCTTTCTTCCGGTGATAGTGCTTTGAGGTTTGATTCTATTGTTGAGAGTGAGTGTATAGATTCGGGAGTTGACATGGAGTATGGTATGGGAGAGAATTCATTTGAGGATTCGATTGTGTTTAACGGTGTTGATAGAGCTCGGGAGGATGATATTGAGGAGGAGAATGTGGTAGTAGATAATTTTGTGGATGTTGTTGAGGAGGATTCTGAGATATTATGTGATGTCGTTGACCCGAGGTGTGCGTTGATTGATGAGCCGACTTGTTATGTTGAGTATGATGTGGTTCCCATGTTCTTTGGGTCGTCGTTTCGTATTACTGAGGATCGAGACCATTTGGAGGAGTTTAGTGTGCCTACGCTCGTGCTCCCGATGCTTGAGCTTGATGAGTACACGTTCGAGATAGTGCAAACGATGCCCGGTATTGATTCGACGTGCTCCACGGATTTTTTTATATTTTCGGAGGTCGAGTATGGGGCCTCGGTTCGTAATGATTCATTCTTCCTATTGGGGGTTGTTGATATCCGTGCTCGGTTTCACAAGAATTCGGCCACGAGAGCTTACCTTGCCTGCCTTTGTTCCATACTACTGTCGGGACTTCTCTTAGAAAATACAAAGGCGTGGCATGATCGACACTTTTTCTTAGATCTCGGTTGATTTTCGTCGGGGACGTCGAGCTCAAGACGTAAATTGAGCGCTTTGTGGGAGGCAACCCACGGTTTTTACATTTTCTCGTTCTTCGTTTTTGTTCGTTAATAAATAGTCCCACAAACCACACGACACACGATATTTTTGGAAAAAGAAACGGGTCTTGGAGCCGAGATTTTATTGAAAAATGGGTTGAAAGATGGCAGAGTGTTGAAAATTTGAGCTAAGTATGGAAATTATTGAAAAGTACCTGTGCTGACCCGCTCGGCAAAACCGACCCGTTAGTGTCGGGTGATTGGTCGAAAAATGTGCACATTATATATATTAAATAGTGTATTCATATACACTTAATTTATTCGCACATCTATATTTTTTCGACTTATTTATTATTTGGATGAATACACGTACTTTGATACTTTATTATCTATTTTCAGCATTTAAGAAGTTGTTTTCCAGCAAGTACTGGGGTGCCCCGTACTGACACTGCAGCACCCCATACTGACCCAGCAGGCCCATGTACATAAAAACTCATTCACTTCACGTGAGTTGGCATAAAAAATATTACAAGTGGGCTGCCTTTATTTGATCTGAAGAGGACCTTGTGGGCTTAGTCAAAGGAATTAAAACTACAAGCATTAGGAAAGTGACGTGCCAGTGAGAGGTATATATATATATTTTGGAGACCAATTAGAAGGGGAGAGGAATTTTGGGACAGAGCCGTCGCAACACGGAAAGAAAAGAGAAGGAAGCATAACAGAGGACGCGAGAACAGAGACGGGAACCCGATCAAAAGCTGAGGGAGGCCGCACCCGTACACGAGGGAGATAATTAATCTCTCTCTTTTCTCTTTTTGTTTTTATTACTCATGTTAGAGTAGTTTTTATTTCTAGTTCCAGAGAAGTTGAACCCTACGACTTGATGATGTTTGATTAATTTATGGTTAATTATTGAGTTATCTTTTTGGAATTGTTCGTGTTATTTTGAATAATTAACCATGATGTGTTGAGTCTTATTTAGATTGATCACCTAGATTAGGCTTTACATATCTACACCTGAATTAGGCCTTCAATCCGTAATTGTTGATGCGTTTAATTCGCAAGTGGTATCCGGAAGATGGTAACTACCGGGGATAACACGGCCTATTTAAGTGAACGAACACGTCACTACTTAGTCTAGCCTATTTTTCTAATTCGTAAAGCGGCTGATTGTATTAAATCTAAGAAGCGTTTTCTAGACTGTACAAGAAGTCAGGTCTAATCGTAGAGCGTCTCGCGGTTAGATTAAAAATAAGGAAAATTCGGGTAACAGACCGTGTCGTTGCCTAGGGCTAGTAATTTCATAAGATGGCGAGATTTGATACCAGAATTGATTAGATGAGTCAGTCGAGGGTGTAGACGGAACCGTGAACTAGAAATTTCTCTTTATTTATTCTATTTTATTTTTATTTTCTAGTTTAGATTTTATTTGCTTTAGTTAATTTAGTTCTTAAAATCAACCCCCCCTCTTTTATTGCTTTTATATTTCAATTAATACGAGAAAATTCACAATTTGATTCACACTCCCTGTGGGTTCGACCCTTGCTCGCCACTACTACTAGTTAGTAGAGGTTAGTTAAGGAAAATATAAATTTTAATTTTGCCGCGTTGCGACGCGCGGTCAAATTTTGGCGCCGTTGCCGGGGAATAGTGTTATTGAATTGTGATTTTTAAGTACTAATTGAATTATTATTTTTTTTAGGATTTTATTTTTATCATCTTTTACCCCTCTATTTTTCTTTGTTTTTATTTTTCTTGCAGAATACTGGGCGCCCCCATACTGCTGGACAGACCCCCATACTTGCGAGAATATCTTGTCTTTGGGCTCTTTTGATCAAGCTTGGCGAAAATTTTTCGAGATGGCAGCCTATTATCACGACTTTTATACCCACCAGACACCTTACCAATATGAGAGGGAGATGCGAGGCCCGTGGATTAGAGATCAAGGCGTAAGAAGATCTAGTGGTTGGCGAAGGAACGAGCAAGACTATTTTTATACCGATGAGTATGGATACCGCTTGGGAGAGCACTCGAACTCTTTCCTTGGGTACTCCGAGCCACCAATTGCGCGAAATCCCAGCCCGTCTGTGGAGGATATGGTAGAGGCATTCAGGTTAAACACGTTGAGATTTCAACAAGAGTTTTGCGAGCCATTAGTTGAGAGAGATCCTGGTCCGTCGATTGAGGAGATGATGATGGAGTTGACGGCTCACACTCTTAACTTTCAGCAAAGTTTTGAGGCAAGCATCAAGAGCCAAGAGATGAGTATCGAGAACCATGGACTGCACATAAGGAATTTACAAGTTCAAATGAGCCAACTGGCGGAACAAATGGACCGACTAGTGTGTCGGCTCGAAACGAGTCCAATGAGTTCGAGCGTCACCCATTTGTGCAGCGACGACCTCGAGGAACCTGAAGAGTGCACATACGAGCTGGAGAACGAAAAAATCACGAATATAGAGAAAGCAGAGTCGAAGCAGCAGAGTACTGGGGTACCCCGTACTCGACTTGCTGGACCCAGTACTCGACCTACTGGAGCCAAAAGGCGTACCGTTCTTCTCGCTCTTGTGCCGATAGAAGCTGGACCTTGTCTTATCTCTTCCAATATGAAGTGGGTACTGAGCAAGGATGCACTGAAGCATGTCTTGGGCCTTGATATGCCTTCTCTTGAGATGATCGACCAGAACGAAAGGTGCAAATGGGAGTTTAATGAGATGATGATCGTGATTGATCACGGGATGCGACATATTCTTGAGCAATTAGCATCATGGAGGAAAGACCCAGTGAAACACCCAACACCGAGGATAGGGGATGTCGTCAAGCATGGCGTGGTGAGGTTTGTGGCTCCCTTGAGGCCACCTCGGAAGCCACCATGGACCCTTTGATGAAAAGGAAGCAATAAGTCGGGCCAGCGACAATAAAAATAGGCGCTTGTTGGGAGGCAACCCAATGGTGTGCGTGGTTCGGTCGACCTTCTTCGCATTGACTAAGGTGAACTCGTTTCTTTTACCTCTGTTTTTGTTCTTTTATGATATTTGAGCGTTAATGATATATGCAAACTCTAAGTTTGGGGAGGTTCTTCTTGGTGAGCATTCATGAATTATTATGTGATTATATTTTTGCCCCTTAGAGTTTGAGTTCTTAGTTTGAGTTGCATGATATTTGGTTGTCTTGTATGAGTTTGAGATTGCATGTACGTGGAATTTGCGATGATGATATGAGAGTCGGTTTGAACTTATTGTGCTAGTTTAAATAGCTGGAGTTAATTTTATTTGGTTAAATTCTTAAGGTGTTTTTATTTTGGGGACAAAGGCATGATGGTTGATATTTTTATGGCTTATTATAGCGAGTTGGTTTTGAAGCGATTTGTATTGTTGAGATGTGCTTGTGATTGCTTTGATCAATGTTGATTAAGTTTGGGGACTTGAAGTTGAAAGTTGGGGTTTCTATGTCTCATAGTCGAAAAAAAAATGATGAATGAGGAAGGAGAAAAAAAATTGGTGGAGTTGAAAAGCCGTTTGGCACAAAAAAAAAAGTAAAAAGTCATGGGCTGCAACAGCTGCCAATCCGTGGGGGCCCTAGTGTATAAATCCAATAATTCTTGTATCGAGACAATCACGAAAGGCTAAAACCCGCGGATTGTGACGGAGCTGCCATTCCCTACTTCAAAAAAAAAATGGAGAATGAGGCATTTGGACTTTGGCTAGAAACGGAAAGAAACTGGACTTGTTAGCAAAGAGAGGGGTGTCATGAGTTGCATTGATCGGTGCATTCGTTATAGAGATTGACAAACTATGTTGGTCATTTGAATTGATACTTGATGTGTTTGAGTTTCTAGAATGATTTCGTCTTGAGTCCGGATAAATTAATTTGAGTTGTTTGAACTATGCACTTATGTGAGAATTGTGAGGACCTGAGAAATATTCCACGTACTTGTTTTCTTTGGTCCATTTATGTGTTTATAGTTCTAAGTTGCTTGGGGACAAGCAATGGTTTAAGTTTGGGGAGATTTGATTGGTCGAAAAATGTGCACATTATATATATTAAATAGTGTATTCCTATACACTTAA
>CACSLK010030614.1:2368993-2381427 GCA_902706635.1 Striga hermonthica | reverse complement strand
AACTTTTTAGTTCTTATAATTTTTTTTTTCAGAAATCACTCATTATTTTATCCCAAGATTACCTATTAATTTACCAATTGAGTTACATTTCTTACATATTAAATATTAAAAATTATATAATTAAAATATTTTTTATTTTATCTGTTCAATATGATACTTATATATAAAATTAAAAAAACTAATATAGTAAATAATAAAGTTATTTAAAATTAGAATAATTAAGATTTTTTTTCTAATCTACAAGTATAAATGTACAAATAACTATTGTCTATCACCTCAAATTTACACATAAAATTAATAAGAGAAAAAAACTAACAAGCGTTTAACAACACAGTTCGATTACATCGATAAGTATATTTTTAGAAGGTTTATATTTAGTTATATTAATTATATTATTTTTGTTTATTAGTTGTGTTTTATATTTATTAGTAAGTGTCACAACTTAGTTATTATTCATATTATTTCTTATATTTAATATTTTTTTAAACCTTTATCTTGTTCTTTCACATGTTCTTAACTGTAGATTTGTCAAAAAAGACAAAATATAAAGTATAGAATTTTTTCGATCATCTGCCTCATTATATATCAAATATTTGTATATCATATATTATATTATATGTAATTACAATTTTTTAATTAATATTTTAATTAAATATTTACAATTCATAAATTCATTAATAATATTGTCGAGTCAACTTTTGTTCATAAAATTTTTAAAAATATATTATTTTCATTGATTTGCTTATGTTGAATTGAGAAAAGTAATGTTTTTTAATTACATATAGGGAGGATATAAGATTTCTTATATTTTTTATGTAGTATTTATTGAGTAATTGTGTTTACAATTTTTCTATTAAAAATATATTAAACACGTGAACTCTTTAGTTCCTATAAATTTTTTTCATAAATCACTCATTATTTTATCCCAAGGTTACTTATTAATTTACCAATTGAGTTACAATTCTTACATATTAAATATTTAATAATTAAAATATTTATTGGTTTATCTGTTCAATATGATACTTATATATTATATTAGGAAAACTAATATAGTAAATAAAAAAGTTATTTAAAATTAGAGTAATAAAGATTTTTTTTAATCTATATGTATAAATGTACAAATAACTATTGTCTATCACCTCAAATTTACACATAAAATTAATAAGAACAAAAAACTAACAAGCGTTTAACAACTCAGTTCGATTAAATCGATAAGTATATTTTTAGAAGGTATATATTTAGTTATATTAATTATATTACTTTTGTTTATTAGTTTGTTTTATATTTATTAGTACGTGTCACAACTTAGTTATTTTTCATATTATTTCTTATATTTAATATTTTTTTAAAACTTTATCTTGTTCTTTCACATGTTCTTAATTGTAAATTTGTCAAAAAAACACATAATATAAAGCACAGAATTTTTTCGATCATCTGCCTCATTATATATCAAATATTTGTATATCTTATATTATATTATATTTAATTACAATTTTTTAATTAATAATTCAATTAAATATTTACAATTCATAAATTCATTAATAATATTGTCGAGTCAACTTTTGTTCATAAAATTTTTATAAATATATTATTTTCATTGATTTGCTTATGTTGAATTGAAAAAAGTTATGTTTTTTTAATTATATATTGGAAGGATATAAGATTTCTTATATTTTTTTATGTAGTATTTATTGAATAATTTACATCGATAAGTATATTTTTAGAAGGTTTATATTTAGTTATATTAATTATATTATTTTTGTTTATTAGTTTGTTTTATATTTATTAGTACGTGTCACAATTTAGTTATTTTTCATATTATTTCTTATATTTAATATTTTTTTAAAACTTTATCTTGTTTTTTCACATGTTCTTAATTGTAGATTTGTCAAAAAACACATAATATAAAGCATAGAATTTTTTCGATCATCTGCCTCATTATATATCAAATATTTGTATATCCTATATTATATTATATTTAATTACAATTTTTTAATTAATAATTTAATTAAATATTTACAATTCATAAATTCATTAATAATATTGTCGAGTCAACTTCTGTTCATAAAATTTTTAAAAATATATTATTTTCATTGATTTTCTTATGTTGAATTGAAAAAAGTTATGTTTTTTAATTATATATTGGGAGGATATAAGATTTCTTATATTTTTTTATGTAGTATTTATTGAATAATTGTGTTTACAATTTTTCAATTAAAAATATATTAAATACGTGAACTTTTTAGTCCATATAATTTTTTTTTTCAGAAATCACTCATTATTCCCAAGATTACCTATTAATTTATCAATTGAGTTACATTTCTTACATATTAAATATTATATAATTATAATATTTCTTGTTTTATCTGTTAATATGATACTTATATATTATATTAAAAAAACTAATATAGTAAATAAAAAAGTTATTTAAAATTAGAATAATAAAGATTTTTTTTTTTCTAATCTACATGTATAAATGTACAAATAACTATTGTCTATCACCTCAAATTTACACATAAAATTAATTAGAACAAAAAACTAACAAGCGTTTAACAACTCAGTTCGATTGCATCGATAAGTATATTTTTAGATGGTTTATATTTAGTTATATTAATTATATTATTTTTGTTTATTAGTTTTTTTGTTTATATTTATTCGTACGTGTCACAACTTAGTTATTATTCATATTATTTCTTATATTTAATATTTTTTTTAAACTTTATCTTGTTCTTTCACATGTTCTTAACTGTCGATTTGTCAAAAAAGACATAATATAAAGTATAAAATTTTTTTGATCATCTACCTTATTATATATCAAATATTTGTATATTCTATATTATATTATATATAATCAAAGTTTTCAATTAATATTTTAATTAAATATTTACAATTCATAAATTCATTAATATTGTCGAGTCAACTTTTGTTCATAAAATTTTTAAAAATATATTATTTTCATTGATTTGCTTATATTGAATTGAGAAAAGTTATGTTTTTTTTTAATTATATATAGGGAGGATATAAGATATGATGACATTAGTATATTACCAATTTGCCATTAAAAACATGTGAAAGTAAGGGTTTTTTAGGTAGTTCATTTTTTAATTAAAAATATAAATAAAATATGATGTGTATTAGTGTATTACTAATTTGCCATTAAATTTATGTAAAGTAAAGGTTTTTTAGGCATTATGAATTTTTACAAAAACACTCCTCCTTTTAAAGTAGTATAGATATAGATATAGATAGATAGATGTTTCACAATATATGACCAGTATTTTAGCCGGTTAGACCGTTATTTCACTAAATAAGAATATTTAACTAAATAATAATATTATATGCAGTAGTTCTAGCAATAAATTTCACATACAAAATCATCATTCCTTAAACACATAGAAATTTAATATGACCAAATACCTAAACAAATTGATATGATAATTTATACATATATCCACCGTTCGAACTAGTCGACGACCGGTGGTTCATTCCAACGAACTGAACCAGTTGGTCGACAATTCTTTGTTCGAACGACCGATTCAGTCAAATTTTGAAAACGATGGTGCCCAATATTATTCTAATTCTTTTTGTTAATCTACACAATTTTAGAAAATAAAATACAATTTACTTAATTAATTACATTTTGCATTAATTTCAACATATAATACTTTGAAACAGAGAAAATGTTGTATAGTTATTGATTGTAGATAATAAGATGTGAAAAATGATAAGATATTCGATATTTATTTATTGAAAATATAAATATTTAATTTGAGCCATGAATATGCTACGTTCCAATTTTAAATGTTCTGCATCAGATTTGTGTAGACGGTCCTACCTTTGGTGCATCCGCTCTTTCACTCTCCAGTGACGCTGACTTTTTGCCTGGACCATTCCGGACCAGGAGACGTTATTTTTGTATTACTGGCACCTGTTGCCAGCATTTTCTTGTTTACATTTTCGTCCTGGTGTTGCTTTTCGGTTGACTTGATGTATCCCAGACATTGCACCTGTAGATTGTGACTTTCTAACTTATTTAGAGCCTCTTTATATACAGTTATATACAGGTTGAGGGTCCAGCCTAATCCCCACCCTCATGCATGTTTACTCTTAAATAAAAAAACGTTATGTGCATAAGTTCCCTGCAAACAAGACACCACACCTCATAAAATTCAGCATTGGGACGAAATTTCTGAAAAGAGACATCAAACGAGAAGATGGAAAAAGTACCAAATACAAATACAAGCAAAAGAAAACGAAACATAAGCACTTTCAAGCTACAAGCGCTTTTACAACCGAATCTGCTCTCCCATCAGCCAACAGAAACATATGACCTGCGCCCGGCAGCTCGTGATAATGAATCCATGGCAGCTTTTCAGCAATGTAACGTTGTAGTGAAACCGGAACGAGACGGTCATCATCCCCTTGCCACAAGTGAACCGAACCCTCGCCTTTCGAGAATGGGTTCTCGATATCCGTTGGATCAAATTCCCATCTTCCAAACCCGATCATCGTATCACGATGAAGGCTCTCAAAAACCCCCTGCTGAGTTGGCACCTCCTGCTCTCATTCAGGAAAACAAATCAGGGAAAAGTAAAAAATAAAAATAAAAGTTTATACAAGTGATGTGTTGTGAGTTGTGAATGAATAATCGACTAGTCGATTCT
This sequence comes from Striga hermonthica, assembly GCA_902706635.1. Taxonomy (NCBI): domain Eukaryota; kingdom Viridiplantae; phylum Streptophyta; class Magnoliopsida; order Lamiales; family Orobanchaceae; genus Striga; species Striga hermonthica. The sequence continues at coordinate 2,376,763 of CACSLK010030614.1, read as the reverse complement.
TTTCCTCTCGTTAGAGTACGATTTTGTTCTTTTATTTTGATTTTTTGGGCGCACTTGCTTCGCACGTCAAATGGTGGCCAATTTGAATGTCACTAGTTGATCTTGAAGAAAAAAAAAAACTAAAGAACCTGATATTCTCTTTTTCTGGAAATCAGTCTTGGAAGCAGTTCCTTGTCTTGATCGGAAAAATTTACCAGGTCCCCAGCAATAACACTCGAAACAGGGAAAAATCTTTGGGTGTTCCACCAGTAAGTAAGCCATGGCAGGTAGTGAGCTACACGAAGGGCCCACTGGTCTTGTTTCGGCTGCAGCACGTACGCAGGTCCGGACAGGTTTGAAGGAAGTGCGGGCCACCAATAATTGACAACTGGCGCAATCAGAGCTGCTCCTGCTAATCTGTTCATCATAACAGTTAATGTCAGGTTATTAGAAATTGATGAAGTTATGCAAAATCATCAGAAGAAGAAAAGTTGAAGCAAATACGTAGGAAATGATAAAGAATTTAGTTTCCATTAAGTAACATGACCACTTTTGAAAGAGTAAGCAAATAGTGCTCACTAATGTATTCCTCTATCTATCTGATGCAAAATGAAACAAACCTATGAGGAATATACTTGAGGCAGCTCCACACAACCTGTCCGCCCATGGAAAACCCGACAACATAAAATTTGGATCCTAAACCCAACCGATCCGCAAGCTCCTCAATATCCAAAGCCAAGCTCTTGACCGTGCGTGTTGGATGAGGATCACTCTCGCCATAACCAGGCCTATCAAACGAGATGATGCTGATTCCTTCATTTTCAACTATATCCTTCAAATGTTGACAAAAATAAAAAGTAAAAAAAAAAAAAATATTAAAACATTAGAAAAAGGAGGGTCAGTGTGAAACAAAGTGTTCCATTTGAGTTTGTATAAAAGTCAAACCATAAGTACAATCACAAATAAATTGGCATCCATCCATTGTGTATACTATGCAAAAAGTAAAAACTTTTTTTTTTTTTTTTTTCTCATTGTTTGCAAATAGCCCCAAGCAACAAAGAAAATATAAGAATCATTACCGGGGAAAGGTAGGCAGTTAATGTAGAAACATCGTGCCTGCAAGAATGAAACCCATGGATAAAAACTATCTTGCGCTTCGCGATTTCCTTTGTTACACCGAATTCGTGATAAGCCAAGTATCTACCATCCCTAAGCTGAACTCTCGAAGCTGTAACTGGGGGCCCGTCTGCTGAGCCACACGTCTTTGGAGGTGGAGGCCTTGTTGCCTGGTACGCCCAAGCTAAAAGTCCCACGAACACAACAACCAATATTTTCTTCAATATCCCTGAAACAATTTTATCATAATATGTTAGCCCACCAAAAAAAAAAAAGAACAGTTCCCATTTGAGTACTCAATTTCTCAATGAGTCGAGTCACATACATGGCTGCCTATGCTATCAAGCCCATCAAAACCAATATTTAAGTCCATTCACAGTGCTGCAATTGCAGCAAATCTTACTATGACCTTATTGCAACAACATTCCAGCAGATCTCAAAAATCTCACCTTTTACCTACAAAATGTTTCGAAACAATTTTACCGACCCAGGAAACGGCATTCGAATAAGCCAACATAAATATACATGATGGGCTCTATATTAATGCCATCCTTTGCAGTTAGCATCAATCCACATCAAGTGGAATACTCGAAAACGAAAACTTCGGACCTCGTTTTCATTCTCTTACTGCTACAACAACATTTTTCCCCCCAAATCTCCAGTTGCCTGTCAAGAATTGAACTGTTCCCCCGACACTTAGATCAGTTAGTGAAACAAAAAGACATCAATGGTTTCTATTTCCAGCAGAACGAGAAAAGACATCACCTCAAATTCGAAACCAACACATAAAACCAGCTCATGCATGTTCAGTCACTAATTCACCAATTCACTACACACAAACCAAATCAAGACAGCAACTTTATACCGAAGACAACCATACTCAGATATCGGCAATATCCCATCATTAAATCTTCACTCCGATGTGAAAAAAAACAGACACTTCATCTAAACAAGAAGATCGATTTGTAATAAAATTGATTTAAAGGGGGAAAGAGGAAAAATGGAGGCGAGCCCACCTGAGAATTTGGAAGCAGTCTTGGCCCTGGGTCTGCGGGTGTGAGCCCTGGCAGAGGCGGCGGATATTTTCCGGGACGGCCCAGCCGCCATTACAGAAACAGATACCTCTGGAAGACACTCAGCGGTGTAAGCGGCTTGGCTCCGTCAAGATTAGCTCATTAGCCTGAAATAGAACGCTATGGTTAGCCAATGATTGTATAATGACATGGGGAGTTGGTATTGGAGAATGACATTTTGCGAAAATTATTATAATAAAATAGGTAGGAATTACATGGGAAGTTGGTATTGGAGAAGGACTTTTTGCAAAATTTATTAAGTAAATAAAGTTTGTGATAGGTAGGAATTAAATTCATGCACAAAAACATATACTACCTCCTACTCCCTCATATTCAAAATAAATGTCGTTTTAAGAAGTGACACAGTAATTAAGAATACTTTGTTGTCAATAATAACCCTATTTAATGAAGATAGAGATAAATGTTTTGAAAAAATATGAAGAGTGAATATGAAAAGACGTAGTATATTTATTGACTAAATGAGGGTAATAATGGAAAAAACATGTACCAAATATCCAAAACGATATTTATTTGGTTAATAGTTGATAAAGCCAAAATGACATTTAAAAAGAATAGGAGTGAGTATTTTTAATAGATGTCGTTTTGAGAAGTTGCACATTAATTAAGAATATTTTTTTTTTGTCAATAATACCCCTATTTAATGAAGATAGAGATGAATGTTTTGAGAAAAAGTGAAGAGAGAATATGAAAAGACGTAATGTATTTATTAGCTAAATGAGGGTAATAATGGAAAAATATGTACAAAAGATCCAAAACGACATTTATTTAGCAAATAGTTGATAAAGCTAGAATGACATTTAAAAAAAATAGGAGTGAGTATATTTTTTGTGTAGTTGGAAGTCAACAATGTCAAGTTGAGATGCTACTAAAGAGGCCATTATATATGGAAGAAAATGATATAGTGAAGGGCATCAAAATTGATTTTGATTCAATATTAAGTTAAGGTAAGTTAATTTTAAATAAAGTTTATTTAGTGGAAGTAGGAGAAATATTGATTGAAAATAATAGGTAGTTAAAAATATCTGAGTAGATTTAAATATTAAATTAAAGTTGGTATGATATGTGAAGATCTTTGATTGATAGTATTTAATTATGTTGATAACGGCCATGTTTGGAAATCAACGTTAGCGGTTAGCGGATTGTCTCTATTATTTTGACCAGCTGATATATTAGTGGTTTTGATCAGCTGATTATATTACTGGGTTGTAAAATAGTATTTGGTAAAATTCATTGTTTTGTAATTAGCTGTTTATTTATAAAATTATTTATAAAGATGTTCATATTACATCTTATTTATGTTATAATAGCATAAGTGTAATAATTATATTTTTAATATTATGTAAATTAATTCAAATAATATACTCATAGATAATACTTTTTTTTCTGTTAGTCTTACAAGTTTATTATAAATTGAAGAATAATGAAATCATCAACAATATAATAAACTCACTCTTTAAATAAATTTTAGTTTTCTCTATTTTTTTCTTTAAACAAGTCATCAACTGATCTTGTTCCTAGTTTAATTGCGCCATTTAAAGCTGAGGTTTCATGATGAGAATGTGAGAATAAATAATTTATTTTAAATTTGTTTTTTCATCGTTTTTTTTTTTAATTTGTTATTTTTTTCTAATTTTGTGTATTATTAAAATCGTTATATACTTATTTATTTTCTCTAAATAATTATTATAGAAATGTCGTATTAGTGAAATCATAAGGACAGTTCATATCAAAAAATGAATGAACAATGTCAAAGAGGGAGAAATCTATGTAATTCAAAAAGTATCAAGTGGGAGACAACTACAACTCATTCCAATTAACAATTACACAATTTTAAATTGTGATACATGGTATGACCAACTTGGTTAGGTTCAAATGAGACTTTTCTAATTTTTTTGTGATTTATGAAGCATTGCTACTCTCCTTTATGGTCTTCGACAAGATCAAATAGTGTTCTTTGGTAATATATTATTAACTTATGTATTTATTTTTTATATTTTTTTTTTTTTTGAATAGATAATTTAGAATGATTTGTAAAATAATTAATTTACAATATAATTGTAGATACAATTGATCTGATTGTTGAAATTGGATCGATGCAATTAAAGAGGTTGATGACGTCCGACACAAATAATTGTGTTTTCCCTCAATGATGGACAATAACAATTTTTATTTTAAGTATTATATGTTTCTCTAAAAGTCAATTTAATAATTTATTTGAATAAACATTTAAGAGGAAACAGATTGATTGCACATTATGGGTGATTTCGTTAATCGACTTTTAGAAATTGGAAATGAATATGGCAGTGATCGTCATCCACATTTGTTCATTGTTCATGCCAAACAAAACCATGGGGAGGTATTTTTGTTAAATTAGTTTATACTAGATTTATGCTTTGTTAATTGTAATATAAATGTTGTTAATTAATTTTTGGTAAATTAGTTAATAATATACTTATGTTCTGTTAATTATTTTGCAGAGATGGTTTCCTACAAAAGCAAAAAATATTGTCTACAAGAAAACTTTCAATAATATATAATATTAATTTTTATTTCAATTATTTATTTATTATTTATTCACGAATATATGGTGTGCCTATAATATACGGTGTTCCTACAAGGCAAACAAAAATACCTTTCATAATATATAATATTAATTTTTATTTCAATTATTTAATTCTTTATTCACGTATATATGTTGTGCCTACAAGGCAAACAAGAATACTTTTAATAATATATAATATTAATTTTCTCAATTATTTTTTTATTCACGAATATAATAATAAAGCTGAATAAATAGCTTTAAAATTGTCTATCCCGTCCATCTCACAGACTCTGTACTAGACTACTAGTTATTTAAAAATAAACATAGAATATAATTATTTGAATTAAATAAAATTCTGACTATCTTTATCCACTTAAAGATGTACTCATTATCTAGTACAATAGCATTGTGCATTGGGAATAAACTTCCCAAAAATAAGTAGCAATACACCAAAACAAGGTACAAAGCCAAAAGAAAAGGCCTTCTCGTTTTCAAGCTACAAGTGCTTGTACAACCGAATCCGATATACCATCAGCTAGCAGAAACATATGTCCCGCGCCCTGCAGCTCGTGATAATGAATCCAAGGCAGCTTGTCAGCAATGTAACGTTGTAGGGCCACCGGGACAAGACGGTCTTCATCCCCTTGCCACAAGTGAACCGAACCTTCACCATTCGGAAATGGATTCTCGATATCCGTGGGATCAAATTCCCATGTTCCGAAACCAATCATCAGGTCACGATGAAGGCTCTCAAACTCTCCTTGTTGTCTTGCCACCCCCTGGTATGATTATCATGGAAAGAAAATAAAAATAATAAGATTGATTTCAGCTCTAATGAGATGTTAAAAGCTATAAAAATTCCATCAATCATGGACAAATAGATGTTAAAAGGTATCTTTAATACTCATTTGGTGGAGCTCATTTAATAATGATGGTAAAAATTAAAATAAATAACTGATTGATCGAATCTTTTCTCCGACTAAAGAACAATTCTGTTCATCTTTTTATTTTTGGTTCACTTGCTTTCCAGTTCAAATGATAGCCAATTTGAACATGACTAAAAATACCTTATAAGCTTTTATTATGGGAATGGATCTTGGAAGCAATTCCATGTCTTGATGGGAAAACATTAAGGGGTCGCCAGCAATAACACTCAAAATAGGAAAAAATCTTTGGGTGTTCCACCAGTAGGTAAGCCATGGCAGGTAGTGAGCTACACGAAGAGACCACTGGTCTTTTTTCGGCTGCAGCACGTACGCAGGTCCAGAAAGGTTTGAAGGAAATGCGGGCCACCAATAATTGACCACAGGTGCTACAAGAGCTGCTCCAGCCAATCTGTCCAAAAATATGGTGTCAATGTGAGCCCTTTGCAATATGGAAATAGAAACTTATGGCTTCAAAATAAACGAAGAGAAAATAATAATAATAATTAAAAAAAAAAAACAGCAAAAGCTGTTCAGGATGTGCTTGTGAAAGCTTTTACATTTATCGGAAGTGGTTTGGTGTAGCATAAACTGAAAATAATTGAGAATCATAAACTAGCAGTGATTTTTGTTAAAACAAAGTATGGCGGGTCGACCCGCCTAACGGTTAGGCCGCCTCATACAAGAATTTTTAAAGGTCAATAAGTGAAAATAGAGTGTGTTGATAGGCAGTAAAAGTCAGAATTAGAAGTAAGAATCAGAAATCCAAAAGGCTTTATAAAACACCAACTCTAGACCTGGTTATATAATTTGATCAAAGTTACGCAAAATCAGAAGCAGAACTTCAAGCAGATATATGAAAAATACAAAATAAGTTCTCCAAAAGTTAAACAATCATTTGTTTAAGAGTGAGCAAACAGTCACATTGATCCTGATTTCCAAATCTATTCGGGACGCAAAATGAAACAAACCTGTGAGGAATATACTTGAGGCAGCTCCACACAACCTGGCCACCCATGGAAAATCCAACGACATAAAATTTGGGTCCTAAACCCAACTGATCTGCAAGCTCCTCAATATCCAAAGCCAAGCTCTTGACCGTTCGTGTAGGGTGAGGATCACTCTCTCCGTAACCAGGCCTATCAAACGAGACTATGTAGATCCCTTTACTTTCAACTATATCCTGTAAATGAATTTGCAGCATTTCAAATATATATATATATATATAAACATTAAGAAATGACTAACAATAGAAAGGCCACCTGACAGAGTCACTGAAGTGCTTAAAATGGAGTATTCACTCAAACCATAAGCACAATAAGAAATCTGAAAAACTATTCTTCTGTTTTAACATATTCATAGAAGTATAAGCCAAAAGCTCAAACCATCTTGTAAGAGAGAGACAAAAAAGAAGAAGAAAGAGACGCCATTACTGGGGAGAGGCGGGCAGCTAATGCTGAAACATGGTGCCTGCATGAATCAAACCCATGGATAAACACAATCTTATGCTTCGCGGTTTCTTTTGGTACACCAACTTCTTGATAGGCTATACGCCTACCGTCCTTAAGCTGTACTCTCGGTGCTGTAACTGGGGGCCCATTTGTCGAGCCACACGTCTTTGGCGGCGGAGGTCTCGTTGCCTGGTAAGCCCAAGCTAAAAGCCCCACAAACCCAACTAACAACACTTTCCTCAATATCCCTAAAACATTGTAATTTTTTAATAATAAGCTCAGTAAAACAGAAAATGAGAAAAAAAAAAAAAGAGTCACTAATTGAGTTCCCAAAATCATTTATCAGTCAAATTCTAACCCATCAAAACCGAGTTCATTCAAAGTGGCTGTAATTGCAGCAAATGTTGCTATGACCTTAGCTATAACCAAACATAAATACATTATAGGCTTGAAGTGTTCTCCTTTGCAGTTTGCACCACCAATCAAGATCAAGAGAATTTACAAGTGAAAACATGCGTCAGATCTCATTTTTCAAATTCTTACTGCTAAAAAATCCCTTTTTCTCAAAATTTTCAATTTGTCCATCAATTATTGCATCACGAAAGTCAAATCTAACCAATATTAGGGAAGTCTTATCAGATGTTTTTTTTTTTTTTTTTTTTTTT
>CACSLK010030614.1:2306351-2329322 GCA_902706635.1 Striga hermonthica | reverse complement strand
AAAAAAAAAAAAAAAAAAAAAAAAAAAAAGAAGAGCGAGACAAATTACAAACTAGGAGAATTCATCTTCATCTGTTCGAGCAGTTCCCAAATAGAATTTTTTGCCCCTACATTAACAGAGAGTGTGTGTTCCAATAATGAAAAACTACTTTATACGAGCATGGCGACGGTAAGATCAAACTTAACATGAATTGGTCCAATACTACTTATTGTAGCCCCATTATGTATAACTACATTCATACAAGCTACCACATCCATAGAAGTTACTCATATTCAGTTTTGCTAGTTTTTATTATTAGAGCCGATAAATTTACAGAAAAATTGGCTGCCCATATATAGATTTTTTAGTTCATTAGGTTGATTTTGCACGTTTTGTGTTATTTTCATATTTTTTGTATTCTTTTTTCTAATTTTAAATTTTATTTTGCAGGAAAATTCTAACCAGATAATTTTGCAGCAATCCGTCGTCGGAAAACCTTTTGGGACCGTCAGAAACAGCAGCTAGTGGTCGCTAGCCGTTGTCCATGCCTAGCAGGCTAGCTACTGCACAGCAGCGCCCAACATCGCCTGAGTGTGCTCGGGCGCTATGCCTCTGTCACGCCTGCGACGGCCTTAGGAGAGCTATGTTCTCTTCGAAGATGAAAACAAGGGCAATCCTTGAAGATTGCTGAGCTTAACAAGAAACTAAAAGCTATGAATGCTGCATGAGGTCTTCGAGATTAGAATAGATCGGATAAGCTGAAGAAACTGAAGAAAGAACTCAATGAGGCTTACAGCTGCAAGGAGCAATATTGGTTGCAGAAATCCAGAATCACATGGCTCAAAAATGGGGACAAAAACTCAAGATATTTTCATGCTCACACAGCACAACGAAGAAAGAGAAACTATATACACAGACTAAGCAAAGAAGATGGTACCTTCTGGGAGAGCAAAGAGAATATTGCAGAATGCATTGAGAATTTCTACTCAAATCCCTTCTCATCTAGAGTTCAATAACATGAGATGGGTTACTATGTGGTTTCAGGGAGGTGATTTCTCCAAAGGTGTCAACTCAACTCTAGTGACACTTGTTACCAATGAAGAAATCAAGGATGCACTGTTTATGATGATGTTTGTGCAGTTGTATCTAGTTTCTGTGCATCTGGTAGTTTGCTTAAAAGTCTTAATCGTGCTCTGATTACGCACATTCCAAAATGTAACAACCCAATCTCAATGTCCCAATTCAAACCAATTAACCTTTGCAATGTCATTTACAAAATTATCTCCAAAATTCTTGCGTTGAGACTCAAACCTCGTCTGTCTCATTGCATCTCTGAATTTCAATCTGGATTTGTCTCTCACAGACAGATAATGGATAATGTGATATTAGCTCATGAAATATTTCATTTCATGAAATCTCATAGGTCTAGGAATAAATGTTATATGGCTTTAAAGCTTGATATGATAAATGCATTTGATAGAGTGGAATGGGACTCAATTAGGTTTATCATGCTGAAGATGGAATTTTGTTCAACTTTATTTTGCAATGTGTTTCATCTGCTTCATTTTCCTTTAATATTAATGGTGAGGTGTATGGATTTGTTAATCCTTCTAGAGGAGAATTTCTACTCAAATTTCTACCTATATAGAGTTTAATCCCCTCCAAGTTCAAATTAGAAATCTCTTCTGGTGGAATACAAATAGCAGCAAGGTCAACAACATACATAGGAAAGCATGGCACAAACTGACTCTACCTAAATAACTGGGAGGCCTAGGATTTCAAGACCTGCATTCTTTCAATAGGGCTCTAATCACTAAGCAGCTATGGAGACTCTTGACACACCCAAACTTCCTGGTCAGAAAAACCCTCAAGGCTAGGTATTTCCCTAAGAATGACTTCTGTAATACAAAATAGAAAGGGAATTACTCATGGCTCTGGGCTGGTTGGCTAAAGAGATTACTTCAAAAGTGGGCTGAGATATGCTATAAAGGATGCAAGAGTCTTAAGGTCTGGGATCATCCGTGGGTACCAAATATTCCAGGCCTTGAACCCCAACCCAAGAGCAACACTGACACGCACATACTATGGGTCAACGACCTAATGGAGGATTCTGACAGAAGATGGAACAACAGGCTTGTGGAGTAAATATTCTCAGACATAGATGCAAAAGCCATTTTCAGTATCACAGGGTTGGATCCTTCTCAGAAGGACAAGCTGATATAGTGTGAAGAGGTGATTAGTTAAAATTATGTGTGTTGATGAATAATAAATTAAAATTGATGTGATGTGTAAGAATGATTTTTTGATATTATTTAATTATATTAATGATATTGAGGATAGTGGAGTTGGGTTAAAGTTGAGTTAAAATTTGAGTATGAATTGAGTTTTTTCATACACAAACGCAACCTAACTACTCAAGAAGAAGATGAAGATGATGCATCCAATTTTACTAGTACTAGTGGAACTGTCGGAACAGAAGACGACTAGGCCTACAATTACTAGAACATTGAATGCATCCCGTCTTCTTATTTCATCAAAGTAAGTAAAGTAAGAGAACTATGAGGACTTTGATTCCCATGTTAAGGGTACGTAGGCAATGCTGGAACACGCCGACGAGGCGGTCCATCTCACAGATCGATAACGGATGCCAAACGCGTACATACATGATTTCGAATATACCCTAGTCATGCTCTTAAAGTATGAACATAGAAGTACCTTTCTTCGAGGCTATGATTCGATCTGAGCGATCTTCTAGTCTGTGTCCCGATCATGTTTGGACGCCGAATGGACGACGATCTACCAAACGATTGAAAGGAGCGGATTGCGTTTCGTCTTCTCCGAACCCTTCACGTCACTTTCTCCTCACGATAGTGGCTGAAGGTGTCACGTTCTGTGATAATGCGCAGGGTTCAAGACGTGTAATCCCTCCTTTTATAGAGGTCCTTGGGCCAGCCTAGGGATCTCTTAGAAGGTATAGGGTTTGGGCTCCCTACAGACCCAAATTCTTATGTTCAGCCCAGAATCCAATTTGACCTGTAAATATTAATTCATTCCACTAGAGAATTAATATTGCACTCCCTTCCTATCCCGAAAGGAATCAGGACTTCTATTAGAATCAATGTAATTCCCCGTGTTTAAGATATCGCACGTCCATTAAGTATTAAAGCTTCTGACTGCTTTAATCAATTAATTCTTTTATTCCTTAAATAGTACCACTCAACCTCATTATCGTACGGATTAAATCCACCTGCAGGGTTTATACGATAATCCTTATGAGTTCCTGAAGGGGACGCCATCAACCTGGATGTCCAGGACACGGTGTCCTAATGCCAATAAATAGATATCATGCAGATAATGTCGTTACCCAAATTACGGAGCATATTGAACCAATACTTGGTTCTAACTCTTGGCAAGTCAAAGTAACAAACAAATACCCTACATATTTAAGTATCACAGTTAGGGTTAAGTATTAATGGAGTCACCGAGACCTTGGTTCTTCATGATGTCAGAACAGAAGAACACGTCTCAACTATGACCCTTTCAATGCGACGTAGCGCACTAGTATAAACCAATAGCCAAGACAAGCCAGTTCATACTACAACCTAAACCGAAGTCATGTCCATAACTATCTCAGTTGTGAATACCATTTATATCTTATGAGGAACCGACAATGTAATCTTCTGTATGACTACTAACACACCACATTGTCTACAACATAAGATAATTGGACATTTAGATACATGCAATCATAAAGAGTGCAACAATGTAAAAACATTTATTTCAGCCAACTGAGAAATCATAAGTACATTATAAAAGCTCACATAAAAGTTATTGTATACTCCAACATCGGCAACTTAATTAAAAATATTATAAGTTGAACTATCATTTTTTTAAACGAAAAAATTAACTTAATTGATATTTTAACTTATAATAGGTTAACTAAGCTCAAGTCTAATTGTTGTAACCCACCCTGCAAATTTAAAAAAACAAAAAGATAAAAAATATGTCGGAACCTGTCCAGCCCTGAATCAGTCCAAAACTGACGGGCTGGTTTTGAGCTGTAAACCGCCAATTTCAGTTCGCATAAAATGTAAACCTGTACCAGCGATTCCAGCTGGAAAACGTTGAATGGCCATATCTAACCTAGATTGATTTTTATGCACTTTTTGCATCGATATTCGTAGAAAAATGGGAGAGAACGTGACGAGGCCTTGGACACACACAAAACAACCCGAGGGCTGTCAGAAAGGGTCCTAAACACCGAGAATGCGCTCGTACATAGTTTTATTTGTATTTTTCTCTTTTTTTGCCTGCTTGAGGAGGATTATCATAGACGAGGATGAAAATTTTGTATGATTTGCTCTTTGCTATATTTTTACGAATTAATAGAACTTGATTTTTTGGTTTACTTCTTCAGTGATGAGTTAATTTATTCACTTATGGCTAGGGATTTTCAATTCTTGTTCAAACTTATGTTGGATGCGTAAATAATCACCTATTCAAATTGACTGCATTTTAAGAATAGTTGTTTGATCAACATCTAATCTAGATAGATAACCTAGAAATAGAAAGGGGATGCGGTATCCGACCATAGTTCGAATGGAGCATACATGTTCCTAATAGTATTTTCTCTAGGGTCTATTGACAGAAATATTTATTTGTCTATGTCCGAATCCGTATTCGTAAAGTATCGAAGGTGGATCTCTCGACTTGTTTTTGTGTTTTTACTTTCTCGTTTATATCCAGTTCATTGTTACAAAAATTATTGAGAACGAACGTCTAGGCGAGAGCCGTTGGACCAAACAATAATGCAATTAAAATAAATCTTAGAATTTGCTAAAATTATTTCCAAAGCCCTAGACCTTCTTTTAGTTCTCCACTGGGGTATAGTTTGCCAAATGCGATGTCATTTGTTATACTAACCCGCTGTTCGACACAATTATCAGAAACTAGAAAAATCATAATTACACGGCCCAAAACACTGTAAATAAATAAAAAAGCATATTGATAGGAAAAGGTATTTCGAGACTTCACCAAAACAAAAGAGAGAAACTCTTCTTATAGACTCATTCCATGTCATAAAATCCCACAAAGCATAGCCATTTTACCTTGTATTGTTTCAAATCCAACGAGACAAATATCCAACTATCCATATCTTCCCAATTTTCCATCTCGCACAACGAGTGAAGGGAAAGGTAAATGAAAAGAGATAACAAAAGAGAGGAAGTCAAATCGCAGAAATTCTATGGCGCCCGTATCGAAGGGAAAGGAAAATGAAAAGAGATAGCAAAAAGAGGAAGTCAAAATGGCATCAAGACATCAGGGCCTTGGGATATGATTAACTCAGTTGGATTTGACAGATAACATGGCAAGCTTGCTGAATAATGTTCATTGAAGGCAGTCGAGCAAATTCGATAAAAGATTCCTCAACCATAATCCCATTACCATTTCAAGTGGATAAAGCATCCAAAAACCAACGAATTTTTTTGATGAAAGTGATAATTAGCAGGACAAAACACAGACATCAGAAAACGTGGACCATCAATTGCACATAATTTAAAAAAAAAAATGCGAAGTCACCATTTAACTAACTTTAAGCAACGTTTTCCACCAATTTATAATCCAATGGCACAAATGAAATCAATCTTCAAGATAATAATTGACAAAGTGATGTGCATGAAATCCCACCCCACCAAGCCCCACCAGACCACCACCAAGTAATGAAAAGCTCGACCGAGTATATATGTTTATGACAGTAGCTATAGTATAAACTAAAGAAATAAAGACAGAAAGAAAAAATCATGCGAAAAAACACCAAGCCCCATATCATAAAAAGGAGCCAAAGATGATACAATCATAAAAAAGAAGAAAAGAAAAAATGTGGAGCCAACTAATTATAGGAGCATCAGATCAACAATGCCAACCCTGTAAATTTCTGTCCACATTTGTTTCTTTACAATAATTTGAAACATAAAATCAGACTACGGGCACAAAATATCTTAGACCTATGAATAAAGTTAACACGATTGAGCCCCGAGAATTTCCCTCTGAAAATGGTACTTTTATGTCTTCTGCCACTGTTGATGAATCACAAACATTTGAACATCTGTTCCTTTAACATATCACAACATCTAGATGGATATCAGAAACTTACTAATAACTTGTCAACCTACTAGTAATGATATATCAAGCTTCAGTTTCTTCAAGGTCAATAGTCCACACAATAAACAGAATTGCTAATGTTTGTTGTAGGTACACATTTAACTAAGGGAACTCTTCACACACACACCACGCAACACACCATTCAAAAGCCTCTACGGCCTGAGAAAGTTTAGAAGCATATTATGTTGCGTTCAGTTAGAAAGAAAGGATGTCAGATTAGAAAATTAGCAAAACAATGCAGGCCGAAGGATTCTTCACAAGTGAATAAAATCACAGCACTCATCCATAAATTATAATCAATGACAATTGGCAAGCAAAACCTGAAAGTGGTGCAAGAAGAATAGCAAAACCCACAACTGCTCCATGTACTCCAAAATTACCAGGCCAGGTACAGTGAAAGAATATCCAATCTCCATTGAGGATCGAAATCTGCTCCATCTGCTCCATCGCCCATACCATTGAGGATCGTAATCTACTCATATTCAAAATGAACTTCTACATGCTTATACCTCCTCATGAGACTCACAATAGATGAGGTAAAGCTGGCAAGCATGTTGCACTCCTCGTGGGTTTTAGTCTCAGAGACAACCCCATGGATGACCAACTTCCTAAGATTAGGACACCTCTCGAGAAGCACGGAAACCAAAGTCGAGAACAGGTCAGTGATCACCGTCCACCCAAGCTCCAGGACAATCACATTATCCAAGACAAACGAACCTTGGAAACCATACTGAAGTGCAGCCTCTCTCAGATCATAACTCAGTGATAAATGGCGAAGTAAAGGAAAGCACGACGAGATTGTTTCAATATCGACAAATTCATCCTCGTCATCAAAAACAACACCCCAAAGCCTAAGCTTTCTCAACTTGGATGATCGCGAGATCATATTATGGAATTTGGCCCACATGATCGTGAAATTGCTGACATCGACGATCTCCAGAGTATCAGAACTCTCACCGATATCAAGATGGATTACACTGACATCATCAATCTTCAGGTACTTCAACATCCCCTTACCCACAAGCTCGAAAACTTCGAGCGTACAGTCCTTCAGGTGCAGCTTCTCGAGGCAATCGGCCTCGAGTATAAACTTATCCAGACTGATTGCCTCCACATAAATATCCTTCAAAGAAGAACTACTGAGATCCATAGTCGCCAGCGGATCAGACATTACAATATCAAGACTGATCAAGTTCAAGAATTCGATTTTTGGGCAGGCAGTGAGCAGAAGGCTTAGGTCCAATGCCGATATGCTGACGTAACTCAAGGAGAGAGATTTCAGGCATGGGAATTTCTGATAACAGGGTTCGACTCCCGTGATTGTGTTGTGAGACAAAGCTAAAACTTCAAGCTTTTGCCGACCACACTTCTCGAGCATGTTGATGTTCGGCGTTGTCCTCACATTATAGTGCAGGTGACGCAGGGTTTCTCGAGTGTACATAAGCCACGCAATAACAGGGGCAGCCGAAAACTCATCGACATCATCCATGATTATAGAGAGGCACTGCAGGCCTTTGGTCTGGAATATTGTCTGAGTGATGATTATCTCCAGTCTACTGGTCGAAAACTCGTGGTATAAAGGCCAATCACCAGAATTGAATGTGAGCGTATGGAGATGATTCCTCCAAGCCTCCTGCCATTTGCGGCACGTGGCGGATGCAATCACGACATCACGGGCGGCCCCAAGCCGCGATAAGATGTTTCCAACCACCTCGACTGGAAGAGACTCCATTTCAAATCAGACAAACTAGAGTGTACCAAATTCAATCAAAATCAAACAACTTTCTAAGTGACAATCCAAATTCAATCAAAATCAAGGAACTTTCAAAGTGACAATCCAAATTCAAATGAATCATACACAAACTGTTTTTGTGATAAGAACCATCTAGTTCGGCAGTCGCAATAGACGAAAAATCACCTCAAATCTTCAATTCCCCAACCAGTTATTCAGCAAATCCATTCTTCCCAACGAGAATTCAGTAAAAATCAAACAACAAACACGTAATCTGCTCGTTTAAGCACTCAAGTATGAGTAAACTCGCGTCAAATGAAATTTTGTCTAAAATCTGCACGCCAAATCCTACGAACCAAAGAAAACCAAAAGTATGCATCAATCAAGAAAGACCCCAGAACTACTAAAGTAACACGAAACTACAAGAGAATCGCATAAGTTAATTATTCGCACCTGAAGAATCACATGTGAAATGAGTGACGGACACAATCTGGAGTCGAGTAAATGGGGAGTAAAAGAAACAACCGACGGCATAAAATTAGATCATGATTCTCATATATCTGTAATTGTACAGAGAACGAGGCGTTTGGGAGGAGGAGGAATCATGAGGAATTGAAAGAGTCGAAAGCCTGTACTCTCTGATTCGCTAAAAGGTTGAGGAAAAGGTCACAAGCTCTTAAGTGTGTATTTCTTATTATTATTATTATTATTATTTTTTTTTTTTGGAACTATATGGAAGTAATATAATATTATATTTCAGAGGGAACAAAGTTCGAATAAAGACGTGACCAACAGCCGAACAAATAAAAAACAGGAAGGACTCGCTATAAAGCGGCCTAGAAAGATCCGACATGCGGGATATGAACAAATTAAAAACTAGTTACTAAGATTGCCAACTCTACCAACTAAGCCTAGTCTAGTTGACAGATCCATACTACAAAAACAAAAACAGAATCAAAGAAAAGATAACCACAAGAAGAAGAAGAAGAAAGAAAAAAAAAAACTAAGACAAAACAACCTTATAATCCATCCAGTCTTTATGTGCCGCCAACACTGCAAATCTAGCTGGGAGATGTTTTTCTCAGAAGATCTATAAATTTCTTGACTTTCAAAGCCACCACAATATGTAAGTAGTGAGCTGAATGTAATCCTCAGCTACATCATTTTTATCAACTGCACACACTTGGTCCCACCAATCACAAAAATTGACACCATCTGTACCATTGTCATCCCAAAGTACAAGACTAATTTCTCATAATGATTTTGCATTAGCACAATTGAAAGAACAAGTGACAGACTGTCTCAGGTGCCTCACCGCATCTAAGGAAATATGCAGCTAAGGAAACTATGATCAAGATCCATAACTTTTTTCAGAAGATTTGTTTTAAAAGGAAAGGTATCAGAACAACATTTCCAGAAAAAGTGTTTGATTTTGTTATTAACTTGCAGCTTCCATGTTCTGTTTCTAGCATTGGTGCTGAATTTCTTTGTGCAGTTGCCTTGAGAGATGTCCATCATCTGGACCTTGTGATCAATGAGATAGGAGTATGTGGAAGAAACAGAAAATTGCCCCTTTCTCTGAAGACCCCAGTACATTCTGTCTTCTTTGCCAGGGTTTAAGGATTTGATTTGAAGGATGGCTTTGCTTTCTTCTTCATTGAAGACCTGATATACCAGCCAATCATTCCAGCTTCTGCCATTGCTTTGGGTTAACTCTTTAACCCATATTAAGTGGCCTCTGGCCAATTCCATCAGTGTAGGCCTTGCAAAATTTAAGGAGGGAATCCAGTTGACATTAGAGATCTTGGTGGATTCTCCATTTCTCAATTGGATTCTGAATCCCTTGGTGAAAGTAGGAAGCACTTCAAGCCAGCAATTCCAAAGTCATCTGTTCTGATCTTTTGTAGCATCAAAGATGTAGGAGGTGGGGAAGTATCTACTTTTGAGCACTTTGCTGACCAAGAGTTGAGGTTGAGTGGTGATCCTCTAGAGTTGCTTGCAAATGAGGGTCTCATTGAACAGTTTCACATCCTGAAACCCCAGACTACTTCTGTTTTTGGGATTGCTAGCTCATTCCAAGCTCTCCAGTGTAGCCATTTTGTAACACCCCACTTTGATTTTAAAGAAATTCCAGACTTTCCAAAAATCAGTAATTAGTTTTTCGAGATCATTTTCGAAATCTAACAGGTGTTAAACAATATTTTTCATAACCCAAGTCTTATCTGGGCCCACGGAGATTCATTATCCGGTTTTCACAAGTTTTTCATTAACCCAAATCATATCACATAAAAAAAATACTCAACATGAAATATTCAAACTACATAAAAACCAAACATCATAAACAAGGGTCTATCAAGTATTCCCAACATCAAGACAAGTCATAAGTTTTAAATAAAATTTTCACAAGCCTCAACATAAAAGGTTCACCAAAACCTCATTTATTCTAACGGAAGCGAAATATATAAGCATAATCAATAGATCGACCCACTCGTCTTTCCTCGTCAGCCGACACCTGCTTAACCTGCATCCGTGAAGAGCAGGTGGGGATGAGCACAAGATGAAAACGAGGTGCTCACCACTATGCATGTATAGCACAATAAAGAATAATGTAAAGAAGGCATGGTCGCAGTATGAACATAAATCAATTACCTGTCACATCCCCATATCATATCACCATATATTACCCCTGTGTACACATCTTTCATTAGCCACGGAAAGGGGATTCATTACCTAACAGTGGGGGTACGTGCCACGCTACGGACACGGCCTTTCATTAGGTCTTAAGGGACTTACCTCGCAAGGGTAACCGTATTACATCGACAGGAACAACCGTACCGACGAATCGGCTCACGCCGATAGGCTACATGGTTTACATGCATACTTAGATCATACCAACCGAACATTAAATAAAATACATACGGCATAGCAAATTTTATAAGTAAACCCACCTGGTTTGAAGCAACAGATATCACGAAAAAATACGAGTAAGTTGAGAGCTCGGCTCGTCAAACACCTACAATAATTAAAAGGTCCCTATCAATAACTATCGACCCAATACTAACTAGCTCATGCCATTTAAGATTCATATCAAAAATACTTAGATCAATTCAGGCCATATAAGTCATAGAAGCAAGCATTAGAAAGATAAATTTCATTAATAATACCACATAAATTTTTCAAAACATTACCCGTGCAGCGATTTTGAATTCGACAACACTCGAAGCACATAAATCTTATTAGTCTGATTCAAGTTGCATTAGAATTCTAAGACATGCATCTACAATGTTCATGAAGAAACCAAAAGCATATAAAGTCATTAAGGTAGTGTAAAAAGAGTTAACATTCAAACATCAAATTTTGTTAGTATAAAATCTTACTTCATGCATATCTACATTCAAATTATCACAACTCGAGCTACATACATCATCTCAGTATGAGTTTTATCTCTTTAGAAAGCTAATCAATAGAACTACAACTTTCATGAAGACTATAAACTCTTTTGAGCACATTAAGATACCATACACAGGAAAAACATTTATAAATACATGCTGCCGGATTTTCGAAAAACTGCTTGCGTACTCATTTTATAAAAATCATAACTCACTCGATATAACTCGGATTATCAAAATTCTAAAGCCCTGAGAAAGCCAACAGAAAATACTACGTTTCACCAGAAGAGCTTAACAACATATTACGAGTTTTTAATGGTCATAATTACAGAACAAAAGAGCATTAAATCATGCATATAAAAGTTGAAAGAAATTCAACTTCAAACAAGGATTCGGTAGTCCGAACGATATATATATATATAACATGTAATATACGAGCACGATCGCAATAACGAGAGGGTTCAGAAATATTACCCGTCTTCGGGAAACTACGAGCTCGGTTAAAGAAATCGAACGAAATAATGGGAATGGAGTTCCGCCGGAAAAACGGCCCAAAACTTTATTCTCAAGACTACAAAAGTAATCTCAAAATAAATGATCGGGACCCCGAATTAATAAATCGATACCACCGTTGTCTTCTTCTCTTCTCGAGCTTTCACGAGAGTATATTTTTGTATGATTCGACTCGGTTTTCGAGTCCCGACGGAACACCCAAAGTCGGGATGAAAATAAGCTCTTATAATGGAAATATGAAGAAAACTCTCTCCTTTTCTCTCTTCTATCTTTCTCTGATACTCACGTATATGGTTGAAGGGATTTATTAATGAACCGATTTTATAATATTGATCATACAAAGTCTAGACAAAATGAAACAAGGATAGTAGTTGATCTCCTCTCATCTGTTATATTCGGTTTGTCTAGTTGACCTGAGCTAATACTCCCAATAATGCAATAGCAGTTCAGCTTCTCTTGTTTTTCCATGAGATGCCTTAGATGGCTTTGTTGTCTTGCACATGACAATTTGGTGATATTAGTTGAACTAACTTATGTTTGATCGGATCTCAGATGCATTAGTCAACTCTTGTGAGATATTATAATTTTAATTTAATAACTCAAACACTTAGAAAAAATTCCAAGTATTTAGTACTAATACTCAACTATTACTTGATTAAAGATCGACTCATGAGCGAACATGCTAGGTTCGGTTCAGGCTTATCTTAAACGATTAATCGAAATATCCCAGATTTCGATTATTCTTCATCTTGGAATAGTCAATTCCGTCTTATAAATCTATTTATAAAATAAACAGACCGGAATTAATTAATTATTGAACTATCTCGATTAATAAATAAAATTTGATCGAGAATACTTTCGACATAAGTCGAATTTACAGCGGAAACACTTAAAGAAAAGTTCTAATTATGTCGAGACCTAAAATCGAAGAATATCGAACGATTTGATTGACGACGAATAAATATCATAATATATATACGACTTAATAATCTCGAGATTCGGTTAAATCGCACGACACTCGGAAATTCAAATAAATCAACCAGTGATATTTACATATCACACACATTAGTATATATAATAATAACCAATTGAAACAATTAACATCAATCATGATAATAATAATAATAATAATAATAATAATAATAATAATAATAATAATAATAATAATAATAATAATAATAATAGTCTCCAATAATTCATAATCAAACTGGGCGTTACACATTTCTCCTGATTTTTCCCTATGCTCTGCCAAAATGTAGCATACATTCTTGATATTTCTTTGATAATGATGTCAGGGAGTTTGAAACAAGCCATAGTGAAGACTGGAATGGCATTAATCACATCTTTGATCAGTACTTCTCTCCCAACAGGAGAGAGAATCTTGTTTTTCCAGCTGTTGAGCCTTGACTTCACTGAACTGAGAACATGGTAAAAAGCTTCCTTCTTTGATATCCCAATGCCTAAGGGGAGACCTAAGTATCTTGAGGACTGATGCACAGTGATTCTTTGCAGCTGATTGCAGATATTGGTTTGGATGTTAGGGGGGCAGTTTTTGTTGAAGAAGACAATGGATTTAGCCCAATTCACTTTTTGCCCTGTGAAGAGTCTAAACCTCTCAAGGATCATTAATAGATTCTGAGCTTGATCCACCCCAGCCTTACAGAAAAGTAAGCCATCATCTGCAAATAGAAGATGAGAAAGAACATGACCCTCCCTAGATATACATAAACCAGACATCAACCCTTCATTAATAGCATGATTGACCATAGCAGATAGTAACTCTCATACAATACTTTTGATAACAAGCATAACAAGCATAACTTTTTATATATAAAGTATTTTAGACTTATTTTTTAAGTTTTAGAAACATAAGAGATCAAACTACAACTTTGATGAAGACACTAAAAATCAAACACAAGTGGGTATTTACATTAAAAGATCCCGTAAACCGACACACCGGCAGGATTATGTTTGACATAAAACAGACTGTCATGTGATAGTATTTTTAACGTAAATTTATATATAAAATAGATATTTATAAAATTCTTGTTCCTATATAAAGATAATGAGTTTATCTATAAGTTCTCCAAAGACACACAAAATAAATGAAACAAAATAAAACCGAACAGATTCCTCACAACGACAAATATGCATATATATGACTTGTTACCTATCTTCGACACCTCGAAATCAAAATCTAATTTAACCATCGTGATCCTAGGAATAAGGGCTTTAAGATGATATATGTTTTATGAAGTTTCGGTAGCCCGAAGGTCGGGTTCGGGGTCGCCGAAACATAACTGTTTGTGGCCCTGTTCGCCTCATTCAAACATCGGTTCTTAAAATTGTTAAGATATTTGAAACCTATGAGATTAGAAAAATAATTTATTATTCTTGGCCTATTAATATTATTATAATTAAATCAATAATAAAGAAGAAAACATACCTTGTAAGATAATACCCGCAAAACCGTTCACCAAAATGTCTCTGTTTATTCATTTATTTTCTTTTTCTCTAATGGTTGCTATAATTAGCAACCCAACACTATTTATAGAGTAGGCTAAGACGGTCAAGATTAGTACCTCTCTTCTTTTGGATAAGTACTTATTTTTTGGATGAGTATTATATGTGATAAATGTTTAAAAATAAAAACCAACTTAAACTGATTCATCAAGGTGCAAGACGCGTGTGTGCTATATAAAAAAAAGTTGGGTGTAAGGATATATTTATCAATCTTATCATTTATCTTTATCATATATACTAAACATCTAGAACACATACACACACAAATGACAGATAGGATAATGTTTTCATTTTAAATTTAATATAATTAATAATACTATCTATTTACTATTTAATATGTTATTGTTAGTTCTTACAACACATGAACCTTCACATGTTAATTTAAGAAAAATACAAGTAGTACACATAAATATATGTAATATGTAAATAATTAACACCTACATTATATTAGGTTTTTACTAATGAGTAATGAAATATTAGGGTATCACATCCTCTCCTCCTTATAAAAAATTTATTCTCAAAATTTTACTTACTTGAAGAGTTCGGGTATTTTGCTCTAATTTCATCTTCTAACTCCCATGTTGCGTCCTCTACTGACTGGTTTCTCCATAATACTTTTACTAACGAAATTTCTTTGTTTCGTAACTGTTTCACCTCACGCTTGAGAATTTCTACCGGCACTTCCTCATAACTTAAGTTAGCCCTCAGTTCTTTTGGCTCGTCGTTTAAAACATGAGATGGATTCAGTATATACTTTTTCAGAACAGAGATGTGAAAAACATCATGCACTTGAGACATATAGTTAGGTAACTCTAGTCTATAAGCAACTTCGCCAATTCTTTATGTGATGAGATAATAACCAATATATCTCGGACTATTTTTTCCTTTTTTTCCAAATCGTATAATGCCTTTAATAAGAGCTACTTTTATGAACACTCGGTCACCAACATCAAATTGCAACGGTCTTCTCCTTCTATCGGCATAACTTTTCTGTCGATCCTGAGCCATTTTCATCCTTTTCCGTATTTGTGCAATAATTTTTGTCATTCCTCGAATCATGTCTGGTCCCAAAAGCTTTCTTTCCCCAACTTCATCTCGATGTACTGATGATCAACACTTTCTCCCATATAATGCTTCATATGGTGCGATTCCTATAGTAGACTAATAACTTTTATTATATGAGAACTCTATCAGTGGCAAAATCTACTCTATTGACCCTGAAAGTCCAATACACATGCTCTAAGCATATCTTCCAATGTCTGAATAGTGCGTTCAGATTGTCCATCACTCTAAAGATGATATGCGATACTGAAGGATAATCTTGTTCCCAAAGTTTTATATAAACTCTTCCAAAAAACAGATAAGAATCTGGAATCCCTGTCTGAGACAATGGATACTGGCACACCATGAAGTCTTACTATCTTGTGTATGTAGAGTTCAGCAAAACGTTCCATTGAATATGTAGATCAGATGGGTAAGAAATGAGCAGATTTGGTTAGTCTATAAAATAATCCAGATAGCATCTTGGCCTTTAGCAGTCTTGGGCAATCCTACCAAAAAATCCATAGTGATATGTTCTCATTTCCATTCTTGTATAAACAAAGGTTGCAAAGTTCCTGCTAGTTGTTGATGTTCTGTCTTTATTTGCTGGTAGGTTAAACATTTTTCAACACACTGGGCTACGTCTTTCTTTATACCTGGCTACCAGTAATGCATTTTCAAGTCTCTATATATTTTAGTGGATCTCGGGTGTACCAAGTAGGGTGTTGAATGGGCTTCCTTCATAATGTCATTACGGATATCCTCATTGTTCGGTACACACCACCGACCTTTGAATATAAGTCGGTACACACCACCGACCTTTGAATCTACGTGTACCATCTTTAGATAGATGAAAATCAGATGATGTTCCTGCAATAAGATCCTTCTTTACATTTGCCAGATACTCATCTTTGAGTCGTTCATGTTTTATTCTTTCAATTAAGGAGGGACGGAGGGTTAGAGATGTCAACTTCACTTCCAACGATCCTCTTTCAACAACATCAACATTCATCTTCTGTAAATCAAGTAGTTCTTGCTGCGAAAGCTATTATTGAATTTTGTTGTGTCGACTTCCTGCTCAGTGCATCAGCAACAACGTTTGCCTTTCCTAGATGATAACTAATAACACAATCGTAATCCTTAACCAGTTCTAACCACCTTCGTTGTCTCATGTTAAGCTCTTTCTGTGTAAAGAAATATTTCAAACTCTTATGGTCGGTAAAAATCTCACATCTTTCTCTATACAAACAATGTCTCCAAATTTTAAGCGCAAAAACAACTGCTGCATATTTTAAATCATGTGAAAAATAGTTCTTCTCGTACTCCTTCAGCTGCCTTGAAGCATATGCTATTACTCTACCACTCTGCATGAGTACACAACCTAAGCCATTCTTTGAGGCATCACTATAAACAACAAAACCTTCACTACTTGATGGGATTGATAGAATAGGTGCAGATATTAATCTTTTTTTAAGTTCTTGGAAGCTCCATTGACAAGCTTCTGTCCATTTGAAACTTACATTGTTTTTGGTCAATTGTGTTAATGGAGAAGCAATTTTAGAAAATCCTTCCACAAACCTTCGATAGTATCCCGCCAAACCAAGAAAACTACGTACTTCTGAAGGATTAGTAGGTCGAGGCCATTTTTCAACAGCTTCTATTTTACTTGGGTCAATTGAGATCCCTTCCCCAGAAATAACTTGTCCAAGGAATACCACTCGGTCCAACTAAAACTCACATTTCTTAAACTTTGCATATAACTAATTTGCTTTAAGCACCTCGAGCACTTTCCTTAAATGTTCAGCATGCTTTTTTTTTTTGTTTTAGAGTATATAAGGATGTCGTCGCTAAAAACAATCACAAACTTATCTAAGAAATGTCCATGAAAGCAGCTGGAGCATTTGTCAAGCCAAACGGCATCACCACAAATTCATAATGATCGTACCTCGTGCTAAAGGCTGTCTTAGGAATATCTTCTTCTTTTACCTTCAACTGGTGCTATCCTGAGCGCAAATCAATCTTAGAAAATATTGTTGCCCCCTGAAGTTGATTGAACAAATCATCGATTCTTGGTAAAGGATATTTATTGTTAATTATAACTTTATACAGTTCTCGATAGTCAATGCACATTCTCAATATGCCATCCTTCTTTCGGACAAACAAAACTGGTGCTCCCCAAGGTGAGAAACTGGGTCTGATAAATCTTTTGTCCAAGAGTTCTTGTAGTTGTACTTTCAACTCCTTCAACTCAGTAGGTGTCATTCTATATGGTGATTTGGATATTGGAGTTGTTCCTGGCTATATATCAATCACAAATTCTATTTTACGATCTGGGGGTAATCTTGGAAGATCTTCATGAAATACTTATGTGTACTCCCGGACCACTAGAACTTTATTAATTTGGGGGCTTTCCTCCTTTTCAATACTCATTACACTTACTAGATAGCCTGTACAACCATTGTTCAATAGTTTTTGTGCCTTCATTGCCAAAATTACCAGGAACCGAAGATTTTTACTAATCCCGATAAAATAAAATGATTCTTCACCAGGTGGTTGAAATGATACGATCTATCTCCGACAATCAATTGTGGCATTGTACTTCGATAGCCAATCCATGGCTAATATTACCTCATAGTCATCCATGTCTATTATAATCAGATCAACATATAATTCCTTTCCTTCAATAGAGACACTACAAGCTCGTATAATTTGGTTTGTTTGTCTTGTCTCTTCAGATGGTATCACAATATTGTAATTTGATTTTGTTTTATCAGGTACTCTACTTAACCTCTTCACATACACGATGGATGCAAATGAATGCGTGGCTCTAGAATCGAATAATGCAAAAGTAGGAACTCCAAAGATTAATATGTTACCTGTGACCTTTTCTGGATTTGCAGCATCTTCACGAGTCATGGTGAACAATCTAGATGGTACACTTTCTCGAAGATTTAGTTTTGGTTGATTGGGGCACATGTTTGCAATTTGTCCTGGTTGTTTACACGCGTAGCATACTCCATTTCCTCTCAAACATTCCCATCTGTGTTGCTTTCCACAATTAGGTCAAGTAGGAGGCAATGCTGGAGCTTTCTCTTAGTTGAATTTGATACGCTTGTTCATATCCTTTTGCTCTTGCCTTTGCCGTTGTTGGAATATAGGCCTCTCAGTTTGAAATTGCATTGACATCTTCTTCTCCATTCCAACCCAACGCGGTCCTTGTTTTTGTACGAGCTGGCGTCTAGTTTCCACTGTGTTCTTTAGTTTCAGTTCCACTTGCTCAGCAATGAGAGCTCTCTCAGCTACTTGAGAGTAGGTAGATCCATTTATCCCAACCATGCAAATGCCTCTATAGAGTTCCAGTTTTAAACCTTCGAGAAATCCATCCGTTTTTAAGGCATCAATACTGACCATATGCTCTGCAAACCTCGAGAGTTGTTCAAATTTGCGGATGTAGTCTGCAACTGTCATGTCGTCCTGCCTCAGTTGTATAAACTCGTTCATCTTCATTGCCCGTATGGGGGCTGTAAAATATTTGCTTCTAAAGAGTTTTTTTGAATCGGTCTCATGTCATGGTCGTCACATCTTCGATGCACTTGATTGTATCCCACCAATGCCCGGCAGTACCACCTAACATAAAAGAGGCACACAAAACTTTTTCCTCTTCAGAAACTCTGCTATATTGGAGCATGTTATCCACCGTTCTCAACCAATCTTCTGTCTCTGTTGGATCTGCAGCGTCCTCGAAAACAGGTGGATTTAATTTTTGGAATCTTTCTCCAACTATCTCGATTGGTCCTGCGTGATATGCCACTTGATTTTCGGCACCTCTTGGAAACCAATTTGCATTTTTCTGTTGGATAAGTTGTTGGATTTGATGGGATTGTTTTTCTACTAGTTCAGCTAATCGTCCGATGACTGCATTACGGTTGTCTCGAGGGTTATATGTCCCTTCACCTTCTCTTTTGTTAGCACCACCACTATCTTCGCTCCTAGTTCTTGCCATATTTATCTACATGGCCAATAACATGTATAAGACAAGTAACACATAAAATCAAAAGCTTACCGGCACTGTTGTACTCCATGAGCTCTCAGTCATGTACATGGATAGTCTACAGGACCTGCAGTCTGGGCTCTGATACCACTCTGTCACGACCGCTCTTCTACTACTGAATATTCTTATATTTTGGAAATTTGCTTAGATTTATTTATAAACATAACATGGATAATATTATTTGTACATACTGAAAATGATCGAAACACTGTTTATGAAACTTCTACACATCAGAGTTTATTGAAAGAAAATTAATCATAACGTAAGTCCACTCGCTAGCCCAACAGGTCGTCACCCATGTACACATCCCCAAAGCTCTTTGGATCCAACAGTCCGGTTATGCAAATCCTTAGTTATCAAAAAAATCACCTAAAATGCATAAACTACATGAGCTATGGCTCAATAAGTAAAAGTCATGTATGTCAAGAAATAACATCATCAACTGATATGCATTACAACATGAAATGCAAATGCTCGTATATGACTTATGTTATTAAAACTTTTGTTTCTGAAAAACTTTTCTTTCTTTGGGCCCTTTGACCTCACTACTAGGCACCGGAAATGAGCTCATAATAATCAATAATTATAACATTCCAGCCCGAACTGTCTCACACGCCCTTATGCAATATCTCACGTGGCGCTGGAATGGCTCAGTCTGATCCGTCTCACATGCCCTTATGCAGTGTCTCACGGGGCACTGAGCATAACATAATAATAAGTCAGGTCCTTACGTCTCACGCGCCCTAATGCAATATCTCATGGAGCACTTGACCTCGGTGCGTAGCGGCGACCATTTAGTTAACAAAATACTTTTTCTTTTCTCATTACGTCGTGCATGCGAGATATTTCATCTGACTGTGAAATATACATGCACGTGCACATGAAATGTATGTCATGTCCAATAATTAGAACAAATATCAATTAACAACAATAGCTATAAATTCACATCAATTAATTCTTCATATAGGCAGGTAAATGAGTATATTAATACTCAGTTTATGCATTGTAGTTGTAGATGGAGTTGTTCTTACCTCGAGTCCTTAGCTTATAGCCTTGTAAAGATGGAATTCGACTCGTATGTTTAACTTGATCTTACCATAATAAAATATGTACATTAATTTATAATTCAAATTATCTTATTAATTAACTAACATATCATAAGAATTATAAATAAATTAATTACTGCCTCGATTTAAAACCATGCGCAATACTTCGTTCTTTAAACATAGTTTTAGCTACAAAATTCATATTTAACTAATTATTACTCCTATATATTCATAAGACACAAACCTACATTTATATGCAGACTGAAAACATAGACGAGCATATTAGGATAGTGAAAACTAGTCAAAACCAAAGTAAAACTGTAACAAAATCTGACTACAAACAACTAGGCGCATTGTTCGTATTTTAATCATAACTTCAAAACGAAAATACATATTATCGCAACTCCAGTCCGAATACAACCTCAAGACACTCCTTTAAAATTCTTGTTTACTTATTAAACACAAAAGAAGACGTTTAAAAGGTCTAAATTGTGTTCAAACAAAGACTACTATTGCTGTAAAAACTTGTCGTAAAAATCTATGTGCAGTCTCCGTATAACAAACATAACTTTTGATATAAAAAGTATTTTAGAATTATTTTTGAAGTTTTATAAACATAAGAGATAAAACTACAACATATGAAGACAATAAAATCAAAACAATTGGGTATTTACATTGAAAGATCCCGTAAACCGACATACCGACATGATTATGCTTGACATAAAACAGACTGGCATGATGATAGTATTTTTAACGTAACTTTATATATAAAATAGATATTTATAAAATTCTTGTTCCTGTATAAAGACAATGAGCTTTACTATAAGTTCTCTGAAGACAGACAAAATAAAAGAATAATTTTTGAAGGTCAAAACAAAACAAAACCGAACAGATTGCTCACAACGACAAATATGCGTATATATGACTTGTTACCTATCTTCGACACCTCGAAATCAAAATCTAATTTGACCAATGTGATCCTAGGAACGAGGACTTTAATATGATATATGTTTTATGAAGTTTCAGTAGCCCGAGGTCGGGTTCGGGGTCACCGTAAACATAACCGTTCGTTGGCCCCGTTCGCCTCCTTCAACCACCGGTTCTTAAAATTGTTGAGATATTTGAAATCTTTGTGTTTAGAAAAATAATTTGATGTATTATTCCTTGGCCTATTATCACTATTATAATTAAATCAATAATAAAGAAGAGAACATACCTTGTAAGATAATACTCGCAAAATCGTTCACCAAAATGTCTCTGTTTATTCATTTATTTTCTTTTTCTCTGATGGTTGCTATAATTTGCAATCCAACACTATTTATAGAGTAGGCTAAGACGGTCAAGATTAGTATCTCTCTTTCTTTTTAATAAGTACTTATCTTTATTCTTTTGGATGAGTATTATATGTGATAAATGTTTAAAAATCAAAACCAACTTAAAACTGATTTATCAAGGTGCAAGACATGAGGGTGCTATATAAAAAAACAAAAAATTGGGTGTAAGGATTTATCAATCTTATCATTTATGTTTATATATCTACTAAACATCTAGAACACATACACACACAAATGATAGATAAGATAATGTTTTTATTTTAAATTTAATATAATTAATAATATTGTCTATTTACTATTTCATATGCTATTGTTAGTTGTTACAACACATGAATCCCCACATCTTAATTTATGAAAAATACAAGTAGTAAACATAAATATATGTAACTAGTATACAACGTCCACATATTACACGGGTGCTTGCTAATTTTTTTTTTCTTAAAATAAAATTAATGAGAAAATGTAATTAAAAATTTAAATACTTTTTATAAAGAATATATATTATATATATTTTAGTATGACACTTGTTACATGTGCAACTTACTTGTGTTATATTACAATAATTTTTCTAACTTATAACATATACATAAACATATTAATTGAAAATAATTTTATTTTTCTAATTAATTTTAATAAATATTTTTTCATTATGATGAATATAAATATAATTATTTATCTTATATATACAATATAGATGTCAAATCGAAACTCATCAAAAGATGATTAATTTGATATATTATATATGTGAACCGATAAAAAATACAAAAGTTATTAACTTTTAAAATACATTTATAATACATCTAAAATGATATAATATAAAATGATATTAAAATACAATTAATACATCTAAAATGATCATAAATAAATCAACATATTTATGGTAATCTGAACCTAATTATACTTTGATTTGAATTATACTAAAATCTATCCAACCCCAATAATACAACATGGAATTTTGACATATAGAATCCCGAAGCATGCGAACCTGACACTTAGGCTCAGTACATTCGGGAATTATATATAAGAGGATATGTTAATAATTAACACCTATATTATATTAGGTTTTTACTAATGAGTAATGAAATATTAGGGTATCACAGACTATTATCCACTTATGATTTTTTAACGTTAGGTTCTTTTATTTATTTATTTTTTTATCATTAAAATAAATCCTTTCTTATTATTTTTTTTTTTTTGAAAA